>CAUYRH010134750.1:0-33453 GCA_963574655.1 Perodicticus potto | reverse complement strand
CAGCCCAAGGGCCCATCTACCCATGAATGGATTAACAAATATGGTATATGTACACCATGGAATACTATGCAGCCATAAAAAAGATGGAGACTTCACATCTTTTATGTTTACCTGGATGGAGCTGGAACATATTCTTCTTAGCAAAGCATCTCAAGGATAGGGAAAAAAATGTCCAGTGTATTTAATACTACTATGAAATCAATATATAATCACCTACACATTCATATGAATGGCAAAACATAACTATAGTCCAGAAAGTAAAAGGAAGAGGGAGGGAATGGAGGGGGAATATGGTAGGAGGGAGGGTATTTGCTTCCACCTAATGTACATGAAGCAATGGTATGTTTCAAAACTATTAAGAAATGAGTATTATTGTGATGGATGTGTTACTCAGTTCAATGTAAGCATTTCACACTGTACATCGGAGCAGTACCCGGAACCCCATAAATACATCAATGTACAAAGTTATGATTTAATAAAAAATAATAATAGTAAAATAAAAATAGCCAGGCATTATGGAGGGCACCTGTAGTCCCAGCTACCCAGGAGGCTGAGGCAAGAGAAATGTTTGAGCCCAAGAGTTTGAGGTTGCTGTGACCTATGACACCACGACACTCCTCTACTGGGGGTGACAAAGTAAGACTCTGTCTCAAAAAAAAAAGTTAATAATTGTATATCAATTAGTTTTTAATAAACTATAATTAGCATTAAAGACAGATACTATTAGCCATAATTAAAGTGACCTTATGTATTTAAATTAATATTAGTTGCTATCTTTAAGATATTTCTAATATTCCATGAATTCCACAAAAAAAAATTCTGAAACAAGACAAAGGAATCCTAAAAATCTAAGACAAAGATAATGTCTAATCCACAAAATTAGCACTTACTTGCCTTTCAATGAGCATTTTTTAGAACATTCACTAAATCAAAGGTGACCTGCCTTCTTAATTAGTGTCTAAAAATACCTTAAATGCTAGATGATAATAATCTTTAATTAAATCTTTTTAAGAGATAAAAATAAAAGTAAAATGGGCAATGCTACCAAGGAAATTATAATGCCTTTCAGCATGATGCAAAATACTAAGTCCCTAGACAGCACCCAACTTTTTACTTAGCTCAACTACTGCAAGTTACAGTGAAAATGGTTAACTATTCTCCTTGAAAGTGATCTTGGAGACTGGAGGAGAACCAGTCTAAGGATCCTCCTAAAAAGACAGCATATCCATTAGAGTGGCAGATTTATGAATATGAATGAAAAATCAAGTGTGTCACAGGCAGGCTATTTTATTCCCTGGGTTTGTCCTACTAAAGCCAAAACAGTGTGAGCAAAAGCAGAAGCAGGAAAGGCAGGGTATTCAGGAAGTACAATGAACAAATCACTTGTGCTGGGTCACCGCTGACATGGATTGTTGTTAGGTGAGCTCCCAGTGGGGAGAACTGGGAGGCTGGAATGTCAGACTATAACTGGCCTTGAATGCCAGGCTAAGGGATTCAGTCTACCAAAATGCTGAAGAGGACGCTGGAAGGGGTTAAAGCAGAAAGATTACTCAGTTAACATTGCCCACACAGGTTATTTATTTGAAATAATGACACAAGAAATTTGTCATAAAGTAACATTGCCATCCCAACAAAAATGACAACAGCTATAACCACAGCTTTTGAACCTATGGGCCAAGGTTCAAATTGTAAGTTATGGTAACAAACGAAACAAAGTACAAAATTCTTATAGATGACATTCAGTCAATAGAGTCTCAACATGTCTTTCACCAAACACCATAAACTTCACCACACCACTGGCTCCTTGAAGTGCCCTCAGTTTGGTCATCAGATTCTGTTTCATAGCCATCAGTGCCAAGCCCCTGAGTGTCTCTACACTGTGCTATGTAAATAAGTTTTTAGAGGACAATGAGTAGGAAAAAAAAAAAAAAGAGCATTCTGAGCTTACTACACTGATTGGCTAGAACAAATAAATACATGTTAGATCAGAGATGGAAAAATATTGTGTTCAAACACACATACCTCCGTGTGCACACACAAAGAACAGCCAAACCACTCAAGGAAACACGATCAAAAATGAAGCTGAATTTCAAGTACATTAAGTAGAATACTATTTACAATGTGTCTGTAACAATCTTTGCTTATGTTTGGTCACTATTTAATCAAATGGTGCATTCCATTTAAATAGTAGTTCTGAGATTCATTTACGTTATAATCATCCTCCAAAATACATATATATTCAAGTAGTGATGTAATATTGAATCCCTGGAAATGAACAGTTATTTTACCTTCCTCCTCTGAGGACATGGGAGAGAATGTATGATCCTAACCATTAATCTGTTTTTTTTCAGTCTTTTTCCTCTGAAAGGGAAGTATTTCAACTTCAAAACCTTTAGAGATAATTTCTTGGCATGACTTGTTCACTGTGTTCCAAATAGTTTTGAAATATTCATCATTCCCCTCAGATGATAAACAACTGCACTATTTCTATTGTTCAAGACAAAGGGAAAATGTCTATAGTTTCATATGTAAGTTCTTTATAAAGAACTACTGAAACAGAGTAACAGACACCTCTCTGGATACCTGCACAGCCCATGCTTACCTTGTGTTAAAACTAGCCTCTGATAACCATGCAAGACCCAGAACTCTTGGCCATAAGTATCACAAGTGGACACTCTGCCCAAGCTGACAAAAAAGACCCTTTCTCCCAGGAATTTAGACTCACTGACTTTCTCTTGGGTAGCCTTGAGTCACCAGTCACTTCCACCCAATGCGAAGAGCAAGAAATCACCAGTGGGGGGCAGAGGGGGAGGATAAAGTGACAACAGAATATGTTGCAGAAGAAAGACACAGACAAACCTGAACACAAGTGCTGACTGGCTACCACTGTGTTTACCAGCCTTCTATTCCCTGGTTCCAATCTCCACAAAACCTGGCTATCCTTCCTGCCCTTGGCCTCATGGAATTTACCTGATTCCTTATAAAGACAAATAAACAAATTCTTTAATTTGTGTTAGTTCCAATGGGCTTCTAATAACCAAACAGTCCCTCATCAAAATAAACTGTTAACTATGAAATATAAAATTGTTAAACAAAACCTAATTTCAAATTTAAAACCAATGTTAGAAAACTGATTTACTAGCTACAGACTTGCTCAACATACTTAGTATTTCAATAATCTCTGTTCATAGCTGCATAAACAGTGTTATTCAAAGAACTTGCAGAATGAAGTTCTGTTACTTCCTCATCAAACCTCATCACTGCCAGATCCAAAGAATGAATACGGTTAATTCATTCCACATTTATTACGCCTCTCTGAATGCCAAGCACTGAGTAGAGATTGGAAATAAAATATGTACAAAATAGCCTCACTCCCTGCCCTATTTAAATAGGGTACCAAAAAAAAAAAAAAAACCCCGCAATTTCTTCTAGAATTAAAAGTGCTACAGAGAGTTACTAAAGTGGCTATCTTTACAAATGTATGTTTATAAAGGCTCGTGATTCTTCCTATGTGGGTTTTGCTATAACTTATAAATTTTCACCACTTCAACGGCACCATCGTTAACCTTAGCATATATTTTATCCAAGGTAATCTTGATCACTGAAGATTCATATTTCTAACCCTGTTTAAATAAGTACAAGTTATTATCTTCTGTAACTGCAAAATTCAAGGACTTCTCTTTACATATCCTTTGACGTTTTTCAATATCATCTTACACAAACTGGCAACTCTTTCATTGGCCAACAGATATCTCCTCACATTAAAAGAGTTAAAGAAACAACAACATCATTACTAATATACTGTAATCCCCTGGTCTTTTTTCTTTCAATTATTTAATTTGAATGTGGGTAATTCTATAGGAATCAATTCATGAATTCACAAGTAGAAATATGCCCTGTCCTTCGTCTTTCATTGTCACTCTTATTAACTGCACAAAGTTTCCCTTATTCATAGATGAAACAGAGTTATAGAATACTGTATTCTAATTTAAAAAATATTTTAAAATATAAATTTTATTTACATGCTATTTTCATTAATCTGCCATCAGAGGCACAGTAAATTACATAAAAACAAAATTGATTCAGACTCCAAATCTGCAAAGTACTGTATGTTCTTCCTGTTTTCTGAATGTTAAGAGCAAAGTTCCAATTACAAATTCCTTGTATGATAAATAACTTGCAAAGACTGTATCTATGTTGGCAAAAGCTGATACGTGAAATGAATGCCATATTCTTTATAACACTATACTTCAACCAAAAAAATCTAAACAGTACGATTCATTAATTGATGCATGCATGCATTTATTCCATTCCTTCAAAAAATATTTAATTGAATATCTTTCCCGTGCTAGGGACTGAAGATTCAATTTCATGAACAAAACCGTCTCCATCTCTGACTTCACTGTGTTTAAGTTATGAAATAAAATGACTGTAAATTACAAATACTTTGATTCAGCCTTGGTTAAAATTATAGTTTAAACAACACACCACAAGTTTTCAACAGGATTTAATGAAAAACTTTAGATAAAGGAGGTGGTTATATGAAAGTTTTAAGACTACAAAGCAGTGAGTTAGCCATTACCATTTGTTTAGAGAAAAAGAGAAAGAGAATATTGAAAAAGAGAAAGGGAATATTGATTTATCTATTATTTACCACAGAATATAATTTAAATCTATACTTACTCGTTTTCCTGTAGCCATAGGGTTAGGTTTCACTCTAACTTTGTCTCTTTAAAAAGGCAGAGAGCTTATCTGTTTGCTGTGATAGTTATCTTCCAAGAGCTGTAAAACTATACAACCCTGTGATTAAGCAGTTTGTTTTAAAAAACTACATTTTTTAAAATATTTGTCACTGACAACTGTGTTTCTTCTAAAGATTAATATTATTTTGATTGTATGGGAGGCTGAATTCAATCACAAATATTGTGATATTTAATAACTATGATCTTACTGTTATTTGATATATTTAAAATTATAAAACTTAAAGGACAGCCCAGAAATAAATTCACACATCCACAGCCAAATGATGTTTGACAAAAGCACCAAGTAAATACATTGGAGACAGGACAGTCTCTTCAATAAACGATGCTGGAACATTGTAATACCCAGGGACTTCAACACTTCACTGGCAGAGCTAGACAGATCATCAAGGCAGAAAATCAACAACAACAAAAAAAAAAAAAAAAAAAAAAACTAGACTTAAATGGGACTCTAAAACAAATGGATCAATAGACATTTATTGAACATTCTATTCCTAAACCGCAGAATATAGTCTTCTCATTGGCACATGGAACATTTTCCAAGATAGATTATACATTAGGCCACAAAATAAGTCTCAGAAATCTTTAAATCAAAATCACACCATATCCCTTCTCAGACCACAGTGGAATAAAATTACAACTAAATTCCAAGAGGAACTCTTAAAACTACACAAATGCATGGAAATAAAACAACATGCTGCTGAACAATCTTTAGGACAATAAGGAAATCAAAACACTTTTCAAATTGAATGATAAAAGTGACACAAATTATCAAAATCCCTGGGATACAGCAAAAGCAGAGCTAAGAGGGAAGCTCATAGCGCTAAGTGCTTATATCAAAAAGCCAGAAAGATCAACCTCATGTTAGCGCTCAAGGAACTAGAAAAAGAAGAACAAACCAAACCCAAAGCTAGGAGAAGAAAAGAAATAACAAATATCAGAGCAGAACTAAACCGAAAACATAAAAGAAAATACAAAGGACCAAAAAAACAAAAAGTCGGTTCTTTGAAAAGAAACAAACTCACAGACCACAAGCTACATTAACAAGGAATAGAAGAGACAGAGAGACAGGATTCAAAAACAATCAGAAATGGAAAGGGTACGTTACAACTGATACCACAATATAAAATATAAAATACCTTTTGAGAATACTATGAAAACTTCTACACACACAAACTAGAAAATCTAGAGGAAATGAATAAATTGCTGGAAAAACACAACCTCCCAAACTTGAATTAGAAAGAAAAATCCTGGACAGACTAGTAAATAATGAGATTGAAACAGTAACAAAAAATCTCCCAACAAAAAGAAGTCCAGGACCAGATGGATTCACAGTCCAATACTACCAGACCTACCAAGAAGCTTGGCACCTATCCTACTGAAACTGTTCCACAACCTCAAGAAGGAGGGAATCCTCCCTAACTGGTTCTACAAAGCCAGTATAACCCTATTACCAAAATCAGGAAAGAACACACACAAAAAAGAAAGCTATAGACCAATATCCCTCATGAATATAGATGCAAAAATCCTCATCAAAATTTAAGCAAACCGGCTCGGCGCCTGTGGCTCAACGGGCTAAGGCACCAGCCATGTACACCTGAGCTGGTGGGTTCAAATCCAGCCCGGGCCCGCCAAACAACAATGACGGTTGCAACCAAAAAATGGCCGGGCGTTGTGGCGGGCGCCTGTGGTCCCAGCTGCTTGGGATGCAGAGGCAGGAGACTCGCTTGAGCCCAGGAATTGGAGATTGCTGTGAGCTGTGATGCCACAACACTCTATCCAGGGTGATAGCTTGAGGCTCTGTCTCAAAAAAAAAAAAAAATTCAAACAAACCCCCCAACAGCACATCAAAAACATAATTCCCATGATCCAGTAGGTTTCATCCCAGGGATGTAAGGACAGTTCACTATACACAAATGAAAAAAAGTAATTCAATACATAAACAGAATTAAAAATAAAACCATATGATCATCTAAATTGATGCAGAAAATATATTAGATAAAATCCAGCACCATTCATGACAAAAATCTTCAACAAACTAGGCATACAAGGAATATATTTCATAATAATAAAGCCTTATGTGACAAAACCATGGCCGATATCACACCAAATGGGGAGAAGTTGAAAGCATTCCCCCTAAGAACTAGAATAATACCAGGATGCCCACTGTCAACAATTTCTATTCATACTACCAGAAGTCTCAGGCAGAGCAATAAGAGAAAAGAGACAAGAGAAAAAAATAAAAGGGATCCAAATTGGAAAAGAGGAGGTCAAACTATTGCTGATGATATGATTTTATATCTTGAAAACTCTAAGAACTCCTCCAAAAGACTACAGAATTGATAAATTCAGTAAGGTCACGGTTTATAAAATTAATATACATAAATCAATAGCATTTCTATTCACTAGTAACAGTGTATAAACTGAGAGTCAAATCAAGAACTCAATACCATTTATAATAGCTGCAAAGAAAATAAAATACCTGGGAATATATATATATATTTAACCTAAGAGGTGAAAAATCTCTACAAGAAGAACTATACAAGACTGATGAGAAAAATCACAGATGACATAAAGAAATGGAGAAACATCCCAGGCTCATGGATCGGAAGAATCAATGTTGTTAAAATGTACATATTTCCTGTCTCGGTGCCTGTAGCTCAAGCGGCTAAGGTGCCAGCCACATACACCACAGGTGGCAGGTTCGAATCCAGCCCGGGCCAGCCAAACAACAATGACGACTACAACCAAAAAGTAGCCAGGCATTGTGGCGGGCACCTGTAGTCCCAGCTACTCGGGAGGCTAAGGCAAAAAAATCGCTTAAGCCCAGGAGTTGGAGGTTGCTGTGAGCTATGATGCCACAGCTCTCTACCCAGGGCAACAGCTTGAGGCTCTCTCATAAAAAAAAAAAAAAAAAAGTACATACTTCCCAAAGCAATTTACAGATTCAATGCAATTTGCATCAAAATATCAATGCCATTTTTCACAGAACTAAATAAAGCAACCCTAAATTTCATATGGAAACAAGAAAAAGAAGACCCAGGGTGGCGCCTGTGGCTCAAAGGAGTAAGGCACCGGCCCCATATGCCAGAGGTGGCAGATTCAAACCCAGCCCTGGCCAAAAATTGCAAAAAAAAAAGAAAAAGAAGACCCCAAAAGCCAAAATAATCCTAAGGAAAAAAAAAAGGCTAAAGGTATCAATACATTGCTAGATGTCAAATTATACTACAAAGCTATAATTTACACAGTATATACATACAGAGGGCACCAAAAAAAGTATATACATTTTAAGAAAGGTAAAAACTATTGAATTTGTAATACTCAAGTCATAGTTGACTTCTGCAATTGTAAGAAGTGTTCAAACGTGACTTCCATTCATCTTTTGTTATTGGTATACATTGGATCTTATAGTTTTAATAGTTTATCCCTTTCTTAAAATGCATATAAATTTTGTAGCCCCCTCTGTGTATCTCTATACACACACACACACACACACACACCCACACACACACACACACACTATGGAATACTACTTACCCATAAAAAGGGATGAAATTATGCCTTTTTTAGCAACTTGTATGGAGTTGGAGACCGTTATCCTTACTGAAGTATCTCAGGAATTTAGAAGTGAAAAAATAAATACCATATGTTCTCACTTTTAAGTAGGAGCTAAATGATGGGTATATGTGAACATAAACTGGTGTAACTAAGAAAAGAGGAGGGTGGAAGGGGGGTAAGAGATCATAAATTATCTGTTTGGTACAATGTACATTATCCTGGTGATAGTAAAATAAAAGCCCTGACTTCACCACTATACATTTCCTCTGTGTGATAAAAAATACTTGTACCCCTAAATCTATTGAAATGATAAAAAGATAATAAATAAATTAATTAAAAACGATAAATAAACAGTGCTGGAAAAGCTGGATATTCACATGCAGAGGAATAACACCAGACCCCTAGCTCTTGACATACACAAAAATCAACTCAAAATGGATTGAAGACTTAACTATACATCTGGAAACTATGAAACTACTAAAAGAAAACATAGCGAAAATAATCCATGACATTGGTTTGGACAAGGATTTTTTTGGATAAGCTCTCAAAAGCATAGGCAACAAAAGCAAAAAGAGGCAAATGAGATTACATCAAACTAAAAAGGAAAGAAAGTTTCCTTTCTGCATAGCAAAGGAAACACTCAACAGAGTGAAGATACATACAGAATGGGAGAAAATATCTGTGAACTACAAATATATCCAGAGGTTAATATCTAGAATATATAAAGAACTCATATAACTCAATAGAAAAAAAATCTGATTTAAAAATGGACAGAAGACCTGAATAGACATCCTCTTCTCAAAAGAAGACATACAAATGGCCTACACATATATGAAAAAATGTTGTAACATCATTAATCATCAGAGAAATCAAAATCACAATAAGGTGTTAGAATGGCTACAATTAGAAAAAAAATTATTTTTAAGAAGATAGTTACAATTGGCCCTCCATATCTATGGGTTTTAGCATCTGAGATTCTACCAACTGACTGAAAATAAAGCAAGTCACAGGAGTTTGTGTTTTCCCAGTGCATAAAAAAGTTGTGTTTACACCATACTCTGCTCCAGTGATTTTCAACCAGTGTCCTGCGGCACGTTGGGGTGTCATGAGAAGATCTTATGGGTTCTGTGAACATTTTTAAAGATAATTAATCAAATTATTTTTGAAAGTTCAAAGCACAATAAATATGTTCTTTTTTTACTCTTTTTCTTTTTAATCAACATAATTTAAGTGTGCCACAGAAGGTTAACTACAGGTTCAAGTGTGCAATGAGATAAAAAAGGCTGAATAACATAGCCGTAATCTATTAAGTGTACGACAGCATTATGTCTCTTCCTTTTTTTTTTTTAAGCTGGGGCTGGGTTTGAACCTGCTACCTCAGGCATATGAGGCCAGTGCCCTACTCCTTTGAGCCACAGGTGCCGCCTAGCATTATGTCTCAAAAGAACAATGTATATATCTTAATTAAAAATACCTTATTGCTAAAAAATGCTAACAATCATCTGAGCCTTCAGCAACTTGTAATGGTTTGCTGGTAGAGGCAAGAGCTATACTTGTAATCATTTTGCTGGTAGAGGCAAGAGGCGATTGTTGATAACTGTTGACTGAACAGGGTGGTGGTTGCTGAATGCTCACGTGGCTGTGAAAATTTCTCAAAACGAGAAGATAATGAAGTTTGCAGCATTAACTGACTCTTCCTTTCAGGAAAGATTTCTCTGTAGCATGAGATGCTATTTGATAGCATTTTGCTCACAGTAAAACGTCTTTCAAAACTGGAATCAATCCTCTCAAACACCGCCACTGCTTTATCAACTACGTGGGAACAGGGAGCAAGGAAAACACAGATACCAAATTGTGACAATGGTAATTTTTAAAAAAATTACATATATGTATACACACACACATCAGAAAGGATATAGGAAAGGCAGAAGGGTAGAGAGAGGAAGAGAATCTAAGCTAGTTATTTGAGACTATGTTCCAACAGGATAACTTGGGATAAAGTGTATATCAAGAAATAATTCTATAAAATACAGAATCCATAAAATATAGATTCTTCAAAACAAGGTCAAAGCCAAGAGAATAATGAAGGTAAATCCCACTGTGATAATTACATAGGAACAGGCCCACAGCATAATCATTCAAGCAATTTATAGACAAAAGAACAGAAGATAACCATAGATTTGGAACTCACTCAACTTAAAAGATTTCAAGCTTTTCATCTTGAAAATACAAAAGGAAAATAACAGAAGACAAAAGTTGGGAGGTGAAGGAAGAAGAAAGGAAGAAAAGGCAAGGGCTGATATCTTCACCTTATGAAGTACAGAGCCAAAGACACTATCCACAGTTAATGAAAAACTAAATGAAAGCAAACTGTACTAAATGTTCATCATGATTGTATAGAAAGCATCCTTAAATAAAAACAGTGCTAACTGTCTTATAGGCACTTATTAAGAATTTTTAGGAGTTGTTCATTTAACTGTAACATACAATGGTTAAAATGATCCTTAAAAAAGAAAAAGTAAATTTTTTTAAGCTACAGGGTAACCAACATAGAAACCAATAACAGTGAGATAATTACATTAAAAAGGAAGACCAGACAGAAAGGGATAGTGAGAATAGCCTAAGGCCTCATGTATCAGAGCAGGAAGTCAGAAGATAACAATTTCTAAAATTGATAGGTCAAGAAACAGAGGCAAAAGAGATGGAGATCATCCCCAGAAGAACTAAACTAAAGCAATTAAAATCTGTAAGTGATCCCTTCAGGAAACAGGACTAAAAAAGAGAAGTGAGAAAAGACTACTATTTCCATATATTAAAAAAATTTGAGGATGGCGCCTGTGGCTCAAAGGAGTAGGGCACAGGCCCCATATGCCAGAGGTGGCGGGTTCAAACCCAGCCCCGGCCAAACACTGCAAAACAAAAACAAAAAAAAAAACTGAGTACTTATTACATTTTTAACCATGTGAATAACTTACTTTGATCACTTATCTGAAATTTAATTAATAATTTGTTTTTTTAAGTAGCAATCTAATCTGTCCTACTACCTCAGACAGGTATAAATCTTGTGTATCTTAATGGTTTCCAGAAAATGGTCTAAAATGCAAGGTTGACAAGTCAGCATGCCCTGAATTTCTTATTTAAGGTATTTGATAAATTAATACATAGTGAGTACTGAGAATACAGTACTGAGAACTCAGCATACTGTACTGAGAAGTGGTCCCTCCTGGCATGTATTGGTAAAACACACAGTCCGTAGACCAAAAACCTCTATTTACCCACCTGTCCCATCTTTATATCCATATTCTTTATTCTTCTTTTTAAAAATAGAGAGACTTTAATACCCTTCAGCACACGTACAGGTTCAAGACAGAAAATTATTTACTAACCAATCAAAGCTACTGTTATTTCCACACTTAGGCTAAAACTTGAGTACTGGTATTCTGGTGGCAGAGAAGAGTTGATGTAGCCTAAACAGCGGCTGTCAATGGTGGCTAATGTCAATCGTAAGTCTTGCATGCTATCTATGTATCTGAAAACACAAACCTGTGATCCAGGAACTCCAGCCAGCCCGCAGACACGTTTTGTTTAGCCTGAATAATGCTGGCCAACACTGTTTTTAATTTTGAAAAAGCAGCCAACATGTAAAACTGACAGAATTCATTTAAAAATTCAGACTTCCAACTTCTCTCCACACATCAGTACAGTCAGTCCCTCTCGAGACAGAGTATGCCAATTTGTGACAGCTAGCTTGCTTTCCTCATTTATGTTAACCAGTCTGGCCCATGTAGGGCATTTGCATATCTGCCCCTTACTATAAAGAAAATAATATGTTGACACACCATACCAAGAATCTTTGAGGTAGGACTCTTATACTTAGATGGCAATGGGGAAATACATCAGTGACAATGATTCTCAGCAACAGTGGTTCCAGAAGGTGGCATTAGCAGTGGACAGCAGTCATTGCTACCTAAAAATTGTTTCTAAACAGCAGGTATTCTAAAGCAGTGAATTTTTCTTTCTTTTTTTTTGAGACAGAATCTCTGTTGCCCCAGGCTACAATGCTGTAGCATCATAGCTCATAACAAACTCAAATTGCCGGGCTCTCGTGATCCTCTTGCCTCAGCCTCCTCAGTAGCTGGGACTATAGGTGTCTGCCATAAAACCCAGCTATTTTTTCTATTTTTAGTAGAGATAATGTCTCACTCTTGCTCTGGTTGGTTTCAAACTCCTGAGCTCAAGCAATCCACCTGCCTTGGCTTTCAAGAGTGCTAGGATTATAAGTATGAGTCATGCACCCGGCCCAGTGAATTATCTTTATTTGAGTAACACATAAGAGCTGCCTATATGAAACATATAAGAATTACCATACACACCTAAAGATTTAGAATTTCTGTGCATGCCTATTTGAGTACAACTTATTTTCTGGCAACTGCCTTATTATTAATAGAAGTAGGATTCAATGACAGATAACAAAAGTGGTAAATGCTAGTGATCAATATCTTTGGGGGTAACAACTAACAGCCAGAAATAAAAACTAAAACACAAAGGCCAATAACAAACACTGTAATCTATATTTTGAGTAAATTATCATCATTTACTTACATTTTAATGTCTCTCCAGCATATGGTATGTGCAATTTAAATCGGTCACAATTGGGTCCAGGAGTCAATGATGTGCAGCTTTAAAAAACAGAAATATAAGAAAAAGAAACTTTTTAAAACTACCTTTAAAAAACCCACAAATTTATAACATTTTAAAAAGTAAATAAAAAGTGATCCTTATAGATAAAAGATGAAAATACTAGCTTACAAAACAAAAGTTTACAGTGGTCATAGAGGCCAAGACAGTAAGACTTTGCCTAAAACAAGTAATTCATCTGTCTCACAATAAAACTTATATGCCTACCAAAAACAAATGCCAATAGTGCTTCAAAGGAGTATATCTTTACTTTTAAATGTATATCATCCAAAGGAGGTTTCCAGTCTTGTATCAAGAAATGAAAAAGTAGTTTTATGATTATATCTTATATGGACTCTTTGCTTTCAATGTTAGTAGAAAAATCAGCCCACTCTTGGCCTTTTTCTGATACCAGATATTTTCTTTCCTGCAACAATAGTACACTGTTTCCTCTGGAAAAGGTATACCATATCTTTCACCTACAGAAGAGTTTGGTGCTTTGCACTCAATTTCAGATAAAATGCAAATTTTTAAAAGAGGGTAGAGTAAGTCACCCAGGTCTCAGTTTTTTTTAATCTTTTACTTCACATAATTAGACAACATTCTTTGCTCTTTACACAGATTTATTGTACCAGATACCTTATGATCTTACAAGTCATAACTTCAACTGGATAACAGCAGTACTGACTTCCTAAGTTAATAAAAACTACTAATGAAGTCAACTGAGGAAATAACATGTCTTCATTTAGTTTTTAGAAAGTGAGGTTTTTAATTTATCAAGTAAAGTAAGGTGGCTAATTTTCTTTAATAATTCTAAAACTAGCTCTGAAGCAATTCTGAAAAAGAACCTATAAAAGTAGTTTAATGACTGAAGCATAGTTGAAATAAACATACAACTTCTCTAGATAGCCACACTAAAGGGCAACAGGCATCTGAAAATAAATTTGAAAAATGTTGGCTTTACATAAACTAACTCAGATGTCATATTAGATCAACTATTACTTTTCCCCAAAATATGTATGAATGTGAAAAAGAACCAGACAGAAACTTTAACTCAGATATATAAATCTGATTATTCCTCTTTTATCTTCAGGGGCCAAAGAAATACTAGTTTATAAACAAACAACAAACCTGCACCACCAACTGAACATTAATTCTATTTTCATACAAGTTTTAAGAACACATTCATCTTTTCCTTTCAATATAAAAAATCCTTTGGGAATATTTTATACAAGATATTAATATAGTATTTATCTTCATTCATTGTTTACATGGTTTTTGTCTCTAGTCCTTATCTTAAACATTGTTGTTATTGCTATTAAATTTTAAGCCTTTTTAATTCTGTGAAGGCAAAAAGTAGGAACCTAATAAACACATGTATATATAAAAAAATGTTAAAAAAGATACTAAAATATTTCCCTTATAGTATAATCTTTTTTAAACCACAGCACTGTAGTTATTCTGAAAGATTTATGGATGGGTGTAGTGGCTTATTCCTGTAATTCCAGCACTTTGAGAGGCCAATGGAGGATGATTACTTGAGGCCAGGAGTTCAAGACCAGCTTGGGCAACACAGTGAAACTGATCTCTATAAAAAATAAAAAAATTAGCTGGGCATGGTGGCACAGCCTGTAGTCCTAGGAAACTGAGGCAGGAAGACCACTTGAGCCCAAGAGTTCAAGGCTGCAGTGAGCTATAACTGCACCACTGTGCACCAGCCTGGGTGACAGAAAGAAACTCTGTCTCAAATATATAAATTCAACAAATAAACAAATAAATAAAAATTAAAAGAAGACTTAAGGAAAACACATAAATTCTGGCACTATGACGGTAATGACTAATGATGGTAAAGACTATGAATATTTCTTTTCCCTTACATTCAGTCTTTAATGCTTTAAAATGGTTAAAAGTATTATTCACAGCTCGGCGCCTGTGGCTCAAAAGGCTAAGGCGCCAGCCACGTACACCTGAGCTGGCAGGTTCGAATCCAGCCTGGGCCTGCCAAACAACAATGACGGCTGCAACCAAAAAATGGCCAGGCGTTGTGGCGGATGCCTGTAGTCCCAGTTGCTTGGGAGGTGGAGGTGGGAGACTCGCTTGAGCCCAGGAGTTGGAGGTTGCTGTGAGCTAGAGGCTCTGTCTCAAAAAAAAAAAAGTATTATTCACAAACAAGTGAAGCCTCTGGGGGCTTAGAGATCAAATTATCTATTTACATACTTAAAGACTGAAGTTAAGTAGTAGTACAGGAAATCATGAGGCGTGATCTGACTTTGATTTGTTTGAATAACTTAATCCTTCCTCAATGGGAAATTGTTTTTTTCTGAATGTTTATATTCATTGTTGGGATACACTTCATACATCTTTTCTAAAACTTTTTTTAGAGACTGTGTCTTGCTGGGTGGGTTGCCCATGGTGGAGAGCACTGGCTATTCCAACTGCAATGCCTCAAGCAATCCTCCTATCCAGCCTCCCAAGCAGCTGGGACTGCAGGTGTATGCCACAGCAGCCAGCTATTTTGTTTATGCTTTAACTAGGATTGAGAAAGTGTTCTTGTGCCCTACACTTTACTTTTCTCCCTTACCACATCAATGACTGGTTCTAGCAACCTTAGAGTGTTAAAAAGCAAGTGCCCATCAACCCATGAATGGATCAACAAACTGTGGTATATGTATACATGGAATATTATTCAGCAATTTAAAAATATGGAGACTTTACATCTTTTACATTTACCTGGATGGAGTTGAAATATACTATTCTTAGTAAAGTATCACAAGAATGGAAAAATAAATATCCAATGTACTCCATACTAACATGAAATCAATACATGAACAATTACATGTTCATAAGAACAATAAAGCACTAATACAGTCCAGTTTGGGGGTAGAGAGAAGCAAGAGGGGAGAGGGGAAGGATGTTTGGCAGAAGGAGGGAGGGTATGAGGTGGGATCTCACCTAAAGTGTACATTTGAGGGTGTATAACACACTCCCTGGGTGAGGGGCTTTTCTACAAATGAAACTTGACTCTGGAAGTAAGAACAATGTAACCTAAAAATTGTACCCTCATATTAATTTGAAAAAATTTTTAAAAACTCAAAAAAAAGTATACCTCTCCATATGAGTGATTCATTCACTGACTTTTTTTTAATTTAGCTATGATTTATTGAGCATTGTTCTAGGTTTCAGGAATGTAAGATGGACAAGACAGATGAGCTACGGTCTCCTGGTACTTATATTCCAGAGAAGGAAGAGGAAATAATAAACAAGGGACAGACATGTAAGATGGTTTAAGATCACTAAATGCTATGAAGAAAACAGTGCTGTAATAAAACAGGAGCTACTTTACATTAGCAGATCAGGAAAGACCACTGGAGGAGATGAAATCTGAAAACTGAGTAACACAAAGGGACCAACCATGCAAAGTTCTGGGAAAGAGCATTCCAGGCAGAGGAAACAGCTGGTGCAAAGGCGTGAAAGCAGGAACAAGCTTGATATATCTGGGAAAGAAATCTTGATATATCTGGGCAATGCAGCTGGAGCAGAATGAATGAGGGAGAGAAAAGCAAAAGATTAGGACAAGGGGTGAACAAGGGACAGATGACAGGGGGCTTTGTAGGCAGTGGCAATTAATTCAGCTTTTATGCCAAGCATTAAGGAGAGTTTTGAGCAGAAGAGTATTATTATATGAGTTTATGTTTTTAAAATATCACTTTGTCTATTACATAGAAAAAGAGACTGTAAGAAGTAAAATGGAAACAGGAAGATGAGACAGGAGACCATCTCAGGCAAGAAAGATGATGGATCCTTGTGGTCGTAACAAAGAAGAAGGAGACACATGGATTTACAGGACACGGACAATTAGGACAGGAAAAAGTTTAGGGAAAAGAGAAATCAAGAGTGTGAAGTGTGATAAGACAGCAAAATCTTCTATGGAAACAGGGTCAGGTTAATCAATAGGCTAGCCAATCTAATCTACAAGGGCCACTCGAACACTACAAAAAAACATAGAAGACAAATTTACAAAACTCACCTTCAAGAAAGTGCTATAGAATGTTGGACAGATTACATCCTTGAAGTGGGATGGGACGGAGAGGAGGAATACTCCCCAAAAGCACACTCAAATCAAAATGGATAATCTCTGTTTAGCTACAGACCTTTGCTTTGCTTGGAAGCTAAGACTTGAACAGCTCAAAGCAACAGAGTAAAGCGCCACCAATAGGTCTCTTTTTTCTAAGCAGAACTCAGCTTCTCCAATGAAGTGTTGAGCAAATTACTCAAAATATCTGCTATGCTTTATCTTCCCTATTACATGGGATAAATAGGTTATGGGAAACATGCCAATGTCATGTACCTAAGGTTAAACTGAAATTTTTCCTCTTCTTAAATTACCTCTGAAATTGATTTTGGTCACATTATTTAATTTACTATAAAAATTCAAACTGCACCCAATGAGGGCATCGGTTTTTCTGTTAATTAAAAAAGAGCATGGGTTTAAAAAATACTGGAAAACATATGAAAAGTATGATTTCACTTATGAAAAAAAGATCTTGGTATGAATTTATCTATGCACATGAACAGATTTCAGAAAGGAGTCATCCAAAATGTAGTAGGATTTGGGGTAATATTTTAAAACCTTTCTTCTCATTACCTTTCTGCTTTTTTTTATAATGAACATGGACTATGTTATAATTTTAAAAATATTTTAAGGCTTAATACATCCTTTTTATATTTGACTACAGAAACTTGGTTATGATGATCTATCTTTTTCTTCTAAAATACTTCACTACTTTTCAGAAGGAAAGAATGCAGAGTTACATACTGATAAACAGTCTTCAAATGAAGTATATGACAGTCTTTGTATCGTGATATCACAAAACTTCACATTACTAACAGTATCTCTCACAGTTTCTTTGGTTCTGAATTTTGGGAATGGCTTGGCTGAGCAGTTGTCTCTAATCAAATTTGTAGTCAGAAATCAGTAACAGTTACTTAATACAGCAGGGAAATTCATTCATCTCAAAAGCCATTTCCTTACACAAGTATGAAAAAGTTACTAGAGAAAAAGCTACTGGCTTCATTAAAAATATATTTGTTTGTTTGTTTGCTTTTGCAGTTTTTGGCCGGGGCTGGGTTTGAACCCACCACTTCCGGTATATGGGGCCGGCGCCCTTCTCCTTTGAGCCACAGGTGCTGCCTCTTAAAATTATATTTGTATAACAGCAAGCTGTCTTAGCACATAGATCCAAAGTTTACAAAGACAATATTCCAAACTGAATAAATATTAATTAAAAATTATCTTTAAATCATTTAAAAATTGCTGACAGTTACAGTGTAATCTCAAATTTGTTCCTCAACTCTACTTTATCAGTGCTCACTACCTGCCCAGTACCAAGCTAAATGCAAGGAAGACAGCAGTGACAAGAACAATAAACATATTTATAGTATAGAAAGTGTTTATGGATGAAAAACTATGCTGTAAAAATTCATCTTTTACCAATTTCAAATTACTTCAATGTACTAGGAATGCACTATTGTAAAGTTAAATGTGGGAGAATAAAGGGGGTTAAACTCACATTCTACAGATTATGCAAATGGAAATTACCAAGTTAGAATTCTTGATAACACCCAAGGTTAACTACCCTGGTAGTTTATTACAGAAACTGAAGTTAACCATTAATACAATAAAATGTTAGGCATAATAACCTTCAAATACTCTCATCCCTATAGTCTCTTATTTTACATTTAATCACACGATTCTTAGCATTATTCTTTACCTATTTTCTAATTGTGGTTTGTTTTCCCAACTAGATCAAGACTCTATGTCAAGAGCTATTTTATACCTAGCACAGTGCTAAGCATCCAGCACTGATAAATTATAGCATACTATAAAAATCATAAACTACACTCCAAAACTGTCATGTAACAGATGATGACACTGAGGCCCAAAGGGTCTCGTGCCTATTCGGTGAGAGCACTGGGATTAGAAACCACTTCAAAAGCACTCTGGCCACATCTTAGTACCCCTGACCTAGACATCTTTAAGTCTCTAGTAACTAGCACTGATGTCCAGAAGATGACCACTCCAACAACCATGTATGGGGATAAAGGTTTGCTGAATGAATGCAAAAACCTTGATTCCTAGTCTTGTGCTCTTTTTACAACAAAAACTGCTGATTTAACTAGAACTGGGATGATGTTCTCATCATCACCTCTGAGAAAAGTCAAAGTGTAATGATTTACAGAAGGTTCTTCCTTTCAAGAGCTGTATCTACAATCCAGAATTTAAACTTTAAGTCATCACCTAAAATTATTCTATTTTCACAATAAATAACAACAATGGCTAACTTCTGTTGGGCATTTACTGTATGGCAGGCACTATTCTAAGTCATTTAATTATATTAAACAATTTAAACTCACAGCAACCTTCCAAGATAGGTACTATTATTACCTCCATTTTACTGGGAAGGTAACTGAGGCACATAGATGATAAGTAACTTGCTAGTAAATGACAGAGCTGGGATCTAAACCCAGGATGTCTGGCTCCAAGGCCCGTTCTCTTACTCCCTATACTAAACCATCTCTCAATAATTAAAGGGAAAACCATCAGAATTGGTGAAAAATATGAATCATAAATTTTCTTAACAAATGTTATTTTACTAACGTACCTACAATAATGAAAAGGAAAAGTGACAAAATGTTGCCAAAAAGAAATTCTACTATATTTTCTTTACTGAACAGAAAATTATTTATCAGTAACAAGTATAAGAACTACATACATATAAATCAATAATATAAAAGAAGGAATAAGGTTCTTATAATTTGATTACATAGGCTCAACAGTGTTGAGATACTGATTGAGTTTACAAACTGTTTAAGTAAACTCTAAATAGTGAAAAGAAATTTGGATTTGACACCTCTTTATTACTTTTTCCTAGTTACTGAGATCGGACTCAATTTATTAAGGCTTCATTATAAAAAGGAAAAGTTGGCAATTTTACAGCACTTTATAGTATTTTAGTGATAAGCAAAAATTGATTGAATTAACAAAGCTATACGAAGATATTCCACCAGCTTTAAAATATTAGCATTTTTAAAACAATGCAAAACATAAGAAAATATATTCTTTCTGGCTTTAATACTAAACTTATTTTTTGATATGCTGTCTGGAAAACATAATGACTTAGACCATTCCTATTCTTCAAGCCACCTGAAAAGAACAAAGTAGTTCAGAGTTCCTTTCCTGAGTGTACGTCAGTTTCCTTTACCCTGACTATTAATTTGCCATTTGGCATGTTCTCCTACATAGTTTCCTGTTTTCTTGATAGTGACGTTTGTGCTTAACCAACAATATTTAACATCACCTGAGAAGGAAATCTTCAGCTTTGGCAAACTAAAATAACAGGTGATTGTGAAATAAAATAGGTTCAAAGTCCAATAATTCCCTTTTAAATAACTATTAAGTCACATATTACAGTGACTTGCTATTAACCAATATTCACATTTTCATGTTAGAAAATTAATTTATTCTTCTCTGAATTAAATCTAAAAAAAAAAAAATCAATAAATCCACTCAGACCAAATCAGTATCAAAAATTATCTTGATTTCTAGACTAGATAGTATAGGAAAGAAACTAGAAAACTAAAGTAGGATATCTTAAAGCTATCTAAATGATCTACAAAATGGGTATTTTATCTGCAAAGTCATTCAGACTTCTACTTCACAGAATCTTACTTACTCAGCCTTAGGAGGTAATTATGGTCCATCTAACTAACTAAATAAAAACCCACAAGGTCAAGTCTTAGGGCCTTGAAGAAGGAAAAACATGAATTAAAATTGGTTTTAAAAAAAAAAAAAGGCAGTAAATTTACCTTGAGGTAGATTTTTAACACTGTTTTCCTGGGGAGTGAGACTGCCTACCTGATGACACATGACATTCCTGATACACCAAGTATAGCCCTATCTCTAAAGCCTAAAAACTACTTCTATTACCCTACTAGAAAATGATAGATTTAATTCTTATCAAAGGATTCCAAAATGCCATTACCAAAATAAGTGACTCAGGCATGAATGTTTTAAAAATTATAAAATTAAATTATTCAAGAAAATGTGTTTGCCAATTCATGTGGCGTCAACTGTTATCCTCAGCTTCTGTGCCATATCTCCATTTATAAATGATAAACTTCAACTCTACTTTAGAGTAGGAAGTATTTTTAAGTGTTGGTAGGTGTCCCTATAACAAAAATATGGTTTAAATTACAAAATGGTTTCACTAGGAATGATGGGCTCAAACACTATTTTTAACAGCTAACTAGGAAAGGGAAAAATCATTTAACTTTTTCAGACAGATGCTTAGCTCATTCATTTTTAACCTTTATTCTTTTCTAGTATGTGTATTCAATTCACTCCATTAACTGAAAAAAAAATTAATAGGATTATCTCAATAATTATGGGATAAGTATTTGATAAAATTAAACATCTACTCAATGATTTTTAAACTCTCTGTAAGCTAGGATAAAAGAGAACTTCCTTAACTGATAAGGCCATTTCCAAAAACTTATAATATCATACCTAAAAACAAAATGTTAAATTTTTCCCTTTGAGATAGAGAACAGACAAGAATCCCCACTTTCACCATTTTGATACAACACTGTAGGGAAGGTCCTAGCCATTACAGAGGAGCATGGAGAAATCAAGGCCATAAAGATTGGAAAGAGGTCATGCTCAGTGTTTCACACCTGTAATCCCAGCATTCTGGGGTCACTGAGACAGGAAGATTGCTTGAGGCCAAGAGTCCAAGACCAGCCTGAGCAAGAGTAAGACACCCCCCTGCCCCCACCGCACTGCCACAAAAAATAGAAACAATAGCTACACGAGGATTGGCATGCCTGTAGTCCCAGGTACTCAGGAGGCTGTGTCAAGAGATTTGCTTGAGGAGGGGAGGAAAGGGGAGGGAAGTGGGGAGGAGAGGAAAGTGGCCAGGCACAGTGGCTCACGCCTGCAATCCTAGCACTCTGGGAGGCCAAAGCGGGTGAATAGCTTGAGCTCATGAGTCCAAGACCAGCCTAAGCAAAAGCAAGACCTTGTCTCTATTAAAAATAGATAAAAAAAAAAAAAAAAAAAACTGAGGCAAGAGGATCGCTTGAGCCCAAGAGTTGGAGTTTGTGAGCTATGACTCCATGGCACTCTACCCAGGGAACAGCTAGAGACTCTGTCTCAAAAAAAAAAAAAAGGAAAAAGAAAAAGAAAAAAGAAAAGAAAGGGTGTGGTGGCTCTGGCCTGTAATCCTAGAACTTTGGTGAGGACAAGGTGGGAAGATTGCTTGAGGCTAGGATTTGAGACCAGCCTAAGCAACACAGCAAGATTCCATCTCTATAAAAAAGAAAGAAATATAAGGTGCTTACAGGCTTGAGGCAGGTGAATTGCTCAGCCCAGGACTTTAAAGTTGCAATGAGCTATGATGTTACTGCACTCTAGCCAAGACAACAGAGCAAAACCCTGTCTCAAAAATGTAAAAAAGTTAAAAAAGATAGGAAGGAAAAAATAAAATGATACTTATTTGCAGAAAATATGACTGTGCCTATAGAAAATTTATTAAATGTTGATATAAACTATTGGAATTAATATATGAGTTTAACAAAGTAGCTGGACAAAGAGCATACACAAAAGTCAACTGTATGTCTATATACCATCAACAATCAGTTAGAAAATAAAACTTCTAGAAAGATGATCTAAAATAACATCAGCCGGGTGCAGTAGCTCATGCCTATAATCCTAGCACTCTGGAAGGCTGAGGTGGGTGGATTGCCACGAGCTCACAGGTTTGAGACCAGCCTGAGCCAGAGCAAGATCCTGTCTCTAAAAATAACCAGGAGCTGTGGCAGGTGCCTGTAGTCCCAGGTACTTGGGAGGCTGAGGCAAGAGCATCACTTGTGCCCAAGAGTTGGAGGTTGTTGTGAGCTATGACGCCATGGCACCTGACTGGGGGCAACAAAGTGAGACTCTGCTTCAAAAAAAAATAACATCAAATGATCAAATACAGAAATATATGTCACAAAAGATATGTAAGATCTCTATGCAGAAAGCTATTGTTAAGTAGAAAATAAACAAATGAACAGAGATACCATGTTCATGGATCCAAAGACTCATACTGTAAAAATGTCAGTTCTCCCTAAATTGATCTGGAACCTGGAAGGTGTATTCTAAAATGTAAATGGCATGCCAAGGACCAAGAAGAGATCAGATTCTCTTCAACAAGAAAAAACTTGGTATGATTATTCATTATAACCCAAAGGTGGAGGCAACCCAAGTGTCCATATATGGATAAATGGATAAACAAAATGTAGTACTGTATAAACACACAATAAAATATTATTCTGTCTCTAAAAGGGAGGAAATTTTAACATATGCTGCAGTATGGAAAAACCTTGAGGACATTACGCTCAGTAAAAAACAAGAGTTATAAAAGGACAAATACTATATTATTCCACTTATATAAGGCACCTAGAGTAGTCAAATTCACTGAAACAGAAAGTAGATGGTGGTTGCAAAGGGTTGAGGGGAGGGGGAAATAGAGAGTTATTGTTTAGTGGGTAGAAAGCTTCAACTAGAGAACAAAAAAGAGTTTTAGAGACAGATGGTGGTGATAATTGCACAACAATGTGTATATACTTAATGCCACAGAAGTGTATGCTTAAAAATAATTAAAATACTAAATTTTATGTTATATACATTTTACCACAATAAACACTTGGTAGGAGAATTTGCTGTACTGAATATCAGAAATTATTATAAATATTAATAATTAAAATATTTATATTGGAGCAAAGATAGACAAATGAACCTATGGAACAGAATAAAGAATACACAACAGATCTTCACATAGCTGGGCACTTGATTTAAGAGAAAAGGTCTGCACAACAATAAGGAAATTGTTTTCAATAAATGGTGTTGAGTCAACTGGATGTCCTTATAGTGAAAAATGTAACACTTGTCCTCTATACCTCATGTCATCCACAAAAATCACCTCCATGTAGGTTGAAGTTCTACATGTGAAAAGTAAAAGAGAAACATTTTTAGAAGGTAACAAGGGTAGTAAACAGAAGAATATCTTCAAGAACTTAGAATGTACAAATATTCCCCAAAAGAAGATGGATAAATTAATTGGGTTACATTACTATTAGAACTTCTGTTCACCAGAAAAACATTAAAAGAGTGACAGAAAGCCAAAGATTGGAAGAAGATATTTACAACACATAAAGTTGATAAAAGACTCATGTCCAAAATATATGTGAATAAAGGACTTCTACAAACCAATAAGGAAAAAGACAACTAAGTTATTAGACCAGAAAGAGCACCTCATAAAAAGAGATTTAAGGGGCCAATAAACATATGAAAAAGTGCTTAATCTAATGAATCATTAAGGAAATGAAATTTAAATCTACAATTAGGTACCACAACATACCTACTAAGATGGTTAAAAATAAGCTGATAATACCAAGTACTGACTAGGATATAGAGAACTGGAAACTCATGCATGCTGTTGGTATAAGTACAAATCAGTATAACCATTAGAGAAACTATTAGGCAGTATTTATTAAAGCTGAATATATGCATACCTCTGACTAGCAATTTTACTCCTAAAATGACACCAATTGGTACACATACAAATGCCAGCAAAGATAGATACAAAAATTACATAGCAGCAGCATTTTTTGAAATAGCCCTAAATTGAACAATTAAAATGTAATTACAAAGTGAATACTCAAATGTCCATCAGCTACTCAGGGAATAAATTAGGGTGTAATCATAAAATGAAATAAACTACACCTACATGTAACAACATGGGTGAATCTCACAAATACACTATTAAATGAAAGAATACATTCTATTCCCCCATTCCATTCTAGCTGAGTTTCATAACCAGAAAAGAAAAAACTACAGTGCCTTGTGTAGTAAGTGATAAAAATATAGAGAAGCAAGAAAGCAATTACTATAAATGTCAGAACAGTGGTTTACCTATGAAGAAAGAAGGAAGTGATGACTGGGAAGAGGCACATGGGAGGCTTCTAGGGGGTTCCAACTTTTTTTCTTGACCTGTGAGGTAGTGACGCAGAAGCTCACATTTTTGTATTTAATAAGATATAAATATATATCTTACACTATCTATGTTTTAACAAGCCCCCCAGGTGACTCCGATGTACACTTAACTTTGAGAACCACTGCTTTAAATGTGTACTATGACTAGGCTTGGTTATGATCATAGTAATTTGAGCCGAATTTTCTATTGTCATTGATTCAGCACAACCTCATGCACATACAATTTTGTATTTTTCTTTCCAATGATAATAAATCATTTTGAAACACTTTGTTTTCATACTCTTTGTTTCTTTTTTTTTTTTTTTTGAGACAGAGTCACACTAAGTTGCCCTGAGTAGATTGCCGTGATGTCACAGCACACAGCAAACTCAAAATCTTGGCCTTAAGCGATTCTCTTGCCTCAGCCTCCGAAGTAGGTGGAACTACAGGCACCCACACAACACCCAGCTATTTTTTTGTTGCAGTTGTGGCTGTTTAGCTGGGTCAAACCCACCAGCCTTGGCTGGTTCAAACCCACCAGCCTTGGTGCATGTGGCCGGCACCGTAACCACTGCGTGTGGCGCCGAGCCTCATCATCTCTTCTTTAACAGTTTGTTTGTTTGTTTTCTTTTTGAAAGTCAAGGGAAAGTGCCGTGGCATCTTAGCTCACAGCAACCTCAAACTCCCAGGCCTCTGCCTCCTGGACTAGTCCTAGCTAGGACTATAGGCATGTGTCATCACACCAGGATATATTTTACTTTCTATTTTTAGTAGAGACAAGGTCTCATTCTTGCTCAGGCTGGTCTCAAACTCCTGAGCTTAAGCCTCCACCCACCTCGGCCTCCCAGACTGCTAGAATTAGAGGTATGAACCATTGCACCCCGGCCTAACAGAATCCTTTGTAATTGTTAGTAAAATAGAAAGTTTTCCAGAAATTTGTGATTAGAAATACACACTTTTCAGCTTGGTGTCCATAGCACAGCAGTTACGGCGCTGACCACATACACTGAGGCTGGCGTGTTCCAGCCCAATTTGGACCTGCTAAAACAATGACAACTGCAACAAAGGATGGCCAAGCGTTGTGATGGGTGCCTGTAGACCCAGCTGCTTGGGAGGCTAAGGTAAGAGAATCACTTAAGCCCAAGAGTTTGAGGTTGCTGTGAAATGTAACGCCATAGCACTCTACCGAGAGCAACACGGTGAAACTTTTGTCTCAAAAAACATAAAAAAAGAAAAGAAATATATACTTTTCCATCAAATCAAATTTACAAATATTTGTTGAACATTACTTTTATGGGTGCTACATACTACAGGTCAATGGTCTATCTTCAAATAAGCATGTAAGAAAATCCACTGGGGTACAGAAAAAAAATTACAGAGGGGATATAAAATAGCTGTGTATATTAAAGAAATTAATTCTTACCAATATGTAACATATAGACTCACCCTGGCACCTTCAGCAGATTCCCACAATTGTTCAACTGTCCTCAGAGAAGAGTGGGAGTTCCACTACCCCAAGGGGTTGAAGGCAGCACTTCAATTATTCAGATGCCTTTAGCACACTGTGATACGGTTCATGGATGAAATCCATTGTCTAGTTTTCAATATACTAAAACCCTTGAGAAATAGGCAAGGGGAGTGAACTGATTATTGCAAAGAATCTGTGGTTAGAAAATAAAACCAATAGCTGGGTGTGGTAACTCACCCTATAATCCCAGCATTTGGCAGGCTAATGCATGTGGATTATTGGAGCCCAGGAGTATGAGGTTATAATGATATCTGATTGTGCCACTGCACTCTAGTCTAGGTAACAGACAGAGACTCTGTCTCAAAAAACTAAACAAAAAAATAAAGAATACCATAATGCAAGCGCAGGCAAACTCTCAAAAATATCTTTCATACACTTGGTGGTAGGGCTAAAACTAGGCTTTTCAGCATAGTGTAAACAGTCAACCTTGTATTTCTCCCATTAATATCTATATTTGTTTTAGATTATTTTTCAGGTATGATAGAAGAAAATACCATATTATAAATAATATAAATTATTCCATAGTATTATTTATTTCATCATTATACCATTTTAATTTATATTTTATGTATGTTTTATAATATACAAATGTATTTTTATAATTAAATAAATATGCATTATTAGAGGTTCATAATCAAAATGATTTGGAGTCTGCTATAGTCTGAATGTTTTTGAGCCTCCAAAATTCCTCTGTTGAAACTAATCCCCAAAGTGTTGGTATTAAGAGGTGCGGCCTTTGGGAAATGACTAGGGCATTGGACTAATGCCCTTATTCAAGAGGCCTGAGGGAACTTGTTTGTTCCTTTGCCCTTTTGCTACAGAAGGCACCATCTATGAACAGGCCCTCACAAGATGCTGAATCTGCTACAGCTATGATCTCAAACTTTGCAGCCCCCAGAACTGTGAGCAATAAATTACTGTTGTTTATAAATTACCCAGTCTTAAGTGAAAATGTGTGTCGTGAGAATCAGATGGAGTCATTCAGGCTAGGGCTGAGACAACACAGCTGGTCTAGTCTGTTTAAGTTCTATATAACCTTCAACTCTTATCTCCCATTCTTGCTATTTTGTAAATTCAGCTTTAACCTAAAAGCATATATCTTATGTAGTTTAGGGCAATTGATTCAGAAGATTAACTTTTGAATTGGAACGTTGTTTTGGGTCTCGGGTTACGCTGGTTATTGTTTACTATGGGTCATGGTTTATATGGTTGTTTAAGATAAAGGTTAATGTGGTTTTTTGCTTTGAACTTTCATATATAAAACTGTGATTTTGGAAATGGAAGAACAGAACAGTTTTGGAGAGGCTACTCTTACTGTGCTACAGAATTGATGGCCTTCTGACAAATAAAGTTTGGTGAACCTATCTCTGTCTCTGTCTATTGACAGATGGTGACAGGCAGCCAGACTCTCTTCATCCAGTAACATAAAGTATTTTTGTTACAGCAGACCAAACAGGCTAAGACAGAGTGCATAACAAACAAAAAAAGTTTAGGCTCAGCACCTGTGGCTCAAACAGCTAAGGCGCCAGCCACATACACCTGAGCTGGCAGGTTTGAATCCAGCCCGGGCCCGCCAAACAACGATGGCTGCAACCAAAAACTGGCCGGGCATTGTAGCAGGCGCCTGTGGTCCCAGCTACTTGGGAGGCTGAGGCAAGAGAATCGCTTAAGCCCAGGAGTTGGAGGTTGCTGTGAGCAGTGATGCCACAGCACTCTACCTAGGGCAACAGCTTGAGGCTCTATCTCAAAAAAAAAAAAAAAGTTTGGAGATCACTGCTATTATGGAATTGGAGAAAAGAGTACCTATTCCCAAGACACTGCACTGTAATCAGAAGATAAAAATCAAACCATGACATAATTTAAATAACAATTTAAGACAACAATAGATACAAGACACAACGCAATTAACATGATTAATTGCCAAATTAGTGGTTAAAGAAAATAAGCACAATAAGGAGTTGAGAGAGCAGAGAATAGCTTAGGCAGTCAAAAAAGGTTCTCTTCAATATGACTGGCCTCTAAAAATGAGTTCAATCTGGTCAAACAAGGGGAAGGAGAAAGAAAAGTCCAACTGTACTTACGCAGGGACAAAATTTAGGAAACAGACATATTGTTACATTCAAAGCTCTAAAAAATAGAGTGCATTAAGTCCTAGATATCCTTTAGTGTCTACCAGCATATCTGATGGTGCACAGGAAACACTTGACAACTCTTTTAATTTTTTTTTTTTTTTTTGAGACAGAGCCTCAAGCTGTCACCCTGTGGCATCACAGCTCACAGCAACCTCCAATTCCTGGGCTCAAGCGAGTCTCCTGCCTCCGCCTCCCAAGTAGCTGGGACTATAGGTGCCCACCACAACGCCCGGCTATTTTTTGGTTGCAGCTGTCATTGTCGTTTGGCGGGCCCAGGCTGGATTCGAACCCGCCAGCTCAGGTGTACGTGGCTGGTGCCTTAGCCCGGTGAGACACAGGTGCCGAGCCTTGACAACTATTTTATACATGGGGCAGGTGAGTAAGGTGGGACTAGGACATGCACACTTCCAGGTCATCCCAAAGTCAAAACAATTACATACATTTTCCAGACTGAATGACAGTACAACTGTGGGGATACTGTTATTCACATTGTTACTCACATTAATAAATGTGAGCACAACTAAGGACACAACAATAAAACCAAACAGACAAACTTCAGAATAGGGAAAGATATTTGCATATTACAAATCTGACAAAGGCTTTATACCTAGGATCTATAGAGAACTCAAATTAGTCAACAAAAAAACTAACAATCCCATCTATCACTGGGCAAGAGACATGAACAGAACCTTCTCTGAGGACAACAGATGACTGGCTAACAAACATATGAAAAAATGCTCATCATACCAAATCATCAGAGAAATGCAAATCAAAACCACCCTAAAATATCATCTACCCCCAGTAAGATTAGCCCACATCACAAAATTCCGAAGTCGCAGATGCTGGAGCAGGTGTGAAGAAAGAAGAACATTTTACACTGTTGGTGGGACTGCAAACTAATACAGCCTCTTTGGAAAGATATATGGGAGAATCCTCAAAGAACTCAAATTAGATCTCCCATTTGACCCTGCAATCCCACTATGAGGCATATACCCAGAAGAAAAAAAAAATCATTTTATCATAAGGACATATGCACTAGATTGTTTATCACAGCTCAATTTACAACTGCCAAGATGTGGAAACAAGCTACATGCCATCAACTCAGGAATAGATTAAAAAACTGTCCTATATGCATACCCTGGAATACTATTCAGCCATTAAAAAGATGGTGACTTCACATCTTTTGTATTAACCTGAATGGAGCTGAAACACATTCTTCTCAGTAAAGTACCACAAGAATGGAAAAGCAAATAGCAAATGTACTCAGTACTAATGTGAAGCCAGTAGACCATCTAATTCATGCCAGTATAGGAGAAAAACTCATTGCAATTCAATTTGTGGGGAGGGGGAAGAGAAGGGAAGAAGGGATAGGGAGTTTGGGATACTCCCACTGAATGGGCACAATGTAGGGGTGTATGGCACACCTTTTGGGTGCAGGACATAACTACAAAAGGAACTTTACCTAATAAATTCAAATACTGTGATTTGGTTGTTTGTACCCTCACATTAACTTGAAATTAAAAAATAAACTAAAATAAAATAAATGCTATAAGAAATCCTAATGGACAAGACCAACTAACATACTATTTTTATACATTAAACATACAATGTAATTTTATAAAAAGTAATTTTTATATCAAACACTGTCAATTTTTTCAATAAAAATATTCCTGTAACATTTTTAGGCCATCATTTTTATCCTTGAACTAAATCATGTCCAAAACGGATGTATACCCTATTCTCTGAACTCCAAAGGTTTCACATTTTATATCATTTTCATACTATTTACCTAAATCCCATCAAAATTCCTGTTCCATACAGGGAAGGACTGGAGAGTATTTACCTTGGCATGCTCCAGTAGAAACTCAGATTCTCAAGGGGATTACTGGCAGAATTTTAATCTCTTTCCCTGATTAGCTTTCATGCTACATGTTTTATTTATGTTTGTATCTCCAGCCTCACACTTACCAGGGGCTCAATATATATGTTTCTTATGAAAAATATATATTAAGTGAACATGGGCAGTAGAAAGGTAAAAGTTAATAAAAAACTAGATGGAGGAGAGCAGCCAGCCACGAGCTGACTGGTTTCCTCCTCTGCGCCAGGTCCATGCTGGGCAGGATAGAGGCACAGGCGTTCGGGTTTGACGAGACCTTCCAGGCCTATCGGAAGGATGATTTCGTTACGGCTTTTTTCAAAGACCCAAATGTTATTCCCAATTTGAAGTTACTTTCAGATTCTTCTGGACAGTGGAGTACATTAGGAACTGAAGTGAAAAAGATTGAAGCTGTAAGTGTTCCTTGTACACTGCTTTCGATGTCATTTTTTAACTGGTTTTATGATGAAGATATCGTACGAGACAGTGGACATATTGTGAAGTGTTTAGATTGTTTTTGTGATCCATTTCTCATTTCTGATGAGTTACGAAAAGTTTTGCTAATGGAAGACTCAGAAAAATATGAAGTATTCAGCCAGCCAGACAGAGAAGAGTTCCTGTTTCGTCTTTTCAAATATCTTTGCCTTAGTGGAGCCCTTTGTCAATATGAAGATGTGATTAACCCAGATCTGGAAACAACAAAGTTTATCTATAAGGATCTGGTGAGTGTTTGAAAGAATCCTCAAACCAAGAAGATAGAAATCACCTCTTTTGTCTTTAAAGTTACAGCCTATGATACTGCTGGAATGCGCTACCCTTCAACAAAGAATCATGAACAAACATTTTCTTATTTTATTGTGGATCCTATCAGGCATCACGTTCATGTTTTATATCACTGCTATGGTGTGGGGGAAATGTCTTAATGCTCTTGCAGATTATATCTACTATTTTTTATCATTTTTCTATTTTAATACTAGTTTATATTTACTTTCAAATTAATTCAAGAAAAATGTAAAGATGCTACTTAGAGCAGAAGAATGCAAACACCAAGATACCTTTCTTTTAATTTGTCTGGAATATTAACTAGGATTCATATTTCATCCCTAATAAAATCTATACCAAAAAAGTTAAAAAAAAAAAACACTAGATGGAAAGCCAGCAGGGATAGGGAAGTAACAAAGACAGAAAGAAGAAAATAACAAGAAAAAGCAAGGAGAAAGAATTAGTGGGAAACAGTTGACAAAGTGAAGGTAAAAATAGAGAATGAGATAGAATGGAAGAGTGCAGAAGAAAGTAAGAGGAAGAATTAATAGATTCCAGGCTGGGCATGGTGGCTCACACCTGTAATCCTAGTGCTTTGGGAGGTCAGTATGGGAGGAATTGCTTAAGGCCAGGAGTTTGAGACCAACCAGAGTAACAACAAGACACCCCCCACATCTGTACAAAAAATAAAAAAATTAGCCAGGTATAGTGGTGCATGCTGTAGTCCCCGTTACTAAGGAGGCTGAGGTAGGAAGATCTCTTGGGCCCAGGAGTTTAAGGTTAGAGTGAGCTATGATGACATGACTACACTCTACTCAGAGTGACACAGCAAGACTCTCAAAAAAAAAAAAAGAAAGAAAGAAAAGGACACAAATAGCATGATATAAGCAAAGGCTACAGACATGTTAGCCTATAGAAAAGAAAAATAGCAAACATGATAGCTATCTTCATTTATTTGAAGTGACTCACATGGAGGATCAAATAAGCTTATCCAAGAGGTAGCAGTGGCAGGGAAAAAGGTTTCAGGGCAACACTGGAAAGCACTAACAGTATCAGTTGTGCAGTAGGCCGCCTTGGGACTCCTGGAGCTTCCCTGTGACTGATACTTAGGTACAGCCTGGACAGCCAGTTGGCAGAGAGGCATTAGAAGGGGCTCATATATCACATCATGACCCTTAGGGTATAATACTTTCCAATCCTGAAATCCTATAATCCTGCAATAGATTAATATCGTTCTTTAATGTGATTTCTATAGCCAACACTAGTTCCTAATTAAGTTTTTAAAAAGAAATGAATTATATCATGAACCACATAAATAAAACAAAGCTAAAATGGCAAATGCTATTTTCTTTTACCAAAACAATGAAACAAAAATTGGCAATGTGCCTAGCACAGTCATTAAAAAAATCTTCAGTTACAATTAGAAAAAAACTGAAATGTCACCCAAGTCGGCTTAGAAAATGTTAGTCCAGATGTAGCTTTAATAAGCCAATAGCAAAAACAGTCAATCTTTAAAATGTACAGAAAAAAGAGAGTTTAGAAAAGACTGTATTATAAATACTCCCTCCTTCCTCAATAACCATGGAAAATAGGTAGACAAAGTAACAAGGTTATCTCTGAGTTCTGATCTAATTTTGATCTAGTTTTCAGTTAGTTGATTCAACCAAAAATTTTAGTATTCTGAGAAAAGTACTTTTATAACTATCAACTATATATGTGTAAATATATATATATACTACACTCTACTCAGAGTGACACAGCAAGACTCTCAAAAAAAAAAAAAAAAAAGAAAGAAAAGGACACAAATAGCATGATATAAGCAAAGGCTACAGACATGTTAGCCTATTTAAAAGAAAAATAGCAAACATGATAGCTATCTTCATTTATTTGAAGTGACTCACATGGAGGATCAAATATATATATATATATATATATATATATATTTTTTTTTTTTTTTTTTTTTTTTTTTTTGATATATATGCAAAATTTTAAAACCACGGTAGAGTGCCCTGGCATACCACACCAACCACCAACCATCAAAACAAGGGCATAAGCGAATATATTTCCACAGTCACCAGAGTAGCAGG
>CAUYRH010134740.1:0-17084 GCA_963574655.1 Perodicticus potto | reverse complement strand
GCAATCATGGGGCACAATGTGCTGACTTTATATACAATCTGAAATATTTTCATTGAACTATTTAACATAGCCTTCATGGCCTTTTAATCACTATATGAAGACATTTATATTCTACATTTAGTAATTTTCACTTGTACCCTTCTAAAATGCACCATAGGTGTGATCCCACCAATCACCCTTCCTCCACCCATCCTCCCCCCTCCCCTCCCCTCCCTTGCCCCTTTCCCCATTTAGAGTCTTGGGGACAATTGGGCATTTTTGAGCTCAAAAGGGTGACATTTGGGGGATGCTCTCACTCATTTGGTGGTCAGTGAGATTTCGTATATTTACACGTACAGTGTCTTCTTTCTATGCCAAATTCAAACATCTTTCAGCTATTCACATAAAAACTTGTTTAAAGTGATTTATTTTGTGGATGATAAAAATACTCCGATAAAGAAAGCAGTGAAAGTGCTCTGGATGTTAGATGAGACAGACCAGGGATCTGTGACTTGTCCTGTTGGGAGTGTTTTTGTGGTGGAAATGCTAGATGAGAAACAAGAAAGCTGAGCGACAGTTTCCTGGCTTTGTCATACTCTTTTGCTGCTCTCTGTAGACAAATTCGCTGGACTTCTGTCCTCTTTGTGTCTTCTAGTTTTTAAATTAGAATAATAATTACTATCGGAGAAATCCTAAAAACTCACTGGATTTCACCCTCATTTCTTAAACCCTTCCTCACTTTGAAGGTTCTCATTCATTTCTACAATGTCTCTGCTTTAACAAGGCTGCCCTCATCACTGTATCCCAAGTACCCTCTTTGATTCAAATTCTAAGAGGCTGTTCCAAACTTATATGCATTGGTCCCCTTTTGGTTCATGTCATGTCTTCCCTTCTGGAATGCTCTTTCCCCTTTCCCGCCTCTTGAAATGCTAGTCATTCCACAAAGACCAAAATGAGTGCCACTTTTTTTTTGTAACTTAATTTTTATTAAATCATAACTATATACATTTATGGTGTACAATGTGCTGATTTGATATACAATGTGGAATGCTTATATCAAACTGATTAATGTAGCCATCACCTCACTTATATTTTGTGGTAAGACATTTCTAATATACTCTTAGTTGTTTTGAAATGTACCCTTGCATTGTGCGCATTAGGTGAGATTCCACCAAATACTCTCCTTCTACTCGCCCTCTCCCTCTCTCCTCACTACTTCCCTCCTTCTTTCTGGACTATATTTGTGTTTTATCATTCACATGAATATGTAAGTGGTTATATATTGGTTTCATAACAGTACTGAGTACATTGGATACATTTTCCCTATTCTTGAGATTCTTTACTAAGAAGAATAAGTTTTAGCTCCATCCAGGTAAACATAAAAGATGTAAAGTCTCCATCTTTTTTTACAGCTGCATAGTATTCCATGGTATACATATACCTACCACAATTTGTTAATCCATTCATGGGTTGATGGGCATTTTGGCTGCTTCCATGACTTGGCAATTATGAATCGGGCTGCAATAAACATTTTGGTGCAAATGTCTTTGTTATAAAAGAATTAGTTGAAGATGTTAACAAATGGAAAAACATACCATGCTTTTGGCTGGAAAGAATCAACATTGTTAAAATGTCCAAAATACCCAAAGCAATCTACAGACTTAATGCAATCCCTATCAAAGTATCAATGTCATACTTTAAAGAACTTGAAAAAAATAGCACTTCATGTTATATGGAATCAGTAAAAACATCAAATAGCCACTACATTATTTAGGAATGAAAACAAATCAGGAGGCATCACGTTACCAGAATTCAGTTCATACTACAAATCTATAGTGATAAGTGCCTCTTTGTGATAAAGACCTCCCACATTTGTCCTATTTCACCGACATATTCCTCATCTCTAAAGTCCCACAGTTCTTGTTATCTAACTTGCATTATTTTATATTACTTCACTGTTCACCGTGCATTAATTTTCCCTCCCAAATAGATGGTAATTTCATGGATAAAAGGCACTATTTCTTGTCTGCTTTTTATTAGACCCCTTGTTCTTGTTAGAGCCCAGAACAATGCCTGGCTCAGTGAATAGCTACAGAATAAATGCATGAGTTCTCCTCTGCTGAGATTCACTAAATCCTGAGTTCGGTTGTTGACTTACACCAGGAAGGGTTTTCAATGGACTGTCCTTTCCTTCCTCAATTTTCTGCATGGTGGAGTGGAAAGAGCAAGGGCTTTAGTATCAGAGAGTCCACCACTTATTTTAAATGACCAGGGCCAAGTTTTATTCAAAGCTCCTGAACATCCATTGCCTCATCTGCATAGGACAGATAGTACTTTTCTCATAAGAGTGCAGGAAATCACTTTTTAAAGGAAGGTGGCACAATGTCTGGCACTGAGAAGATGCCTCTTTTTGCTGTTCTCTTGGTCTCCACCTAAGCTGCACCCTCTGTTCTGTGTTCCCTCAGGTGGAACCCAAGGGCCCTTTCCTTTTCTGTTCAATGATATTCTGAGTAATGAAGGCTTTGTAAGGGAACTCAGTTTGGTACAAACAAACTCACAAAACCTCCCCTAAATCTTATGAAGCAGAGTTGTCTGGGTGCATTAGCATGACAAAAGCACCTCGGGACACAGCTATTTGTCCCAGTCCAGTTGAAGGTGGAGCCATGTTGGCTCGGCAGAATGACCAAGTATTCTATATATATCTGGGTCAGCAGCCTCTTCTTTCTGTGCTTTCCCTTGTCCCCTCAGCAACCAGATTCCTCAATGGCTTCCCATCCACTCCACCATGAATACTGAAGTATCTGTGTCTGATATAATGACTACCCTTTGATTAACTGATTGTAGTTGAATGTGAATGAGTTTATGGTTTTTTATTCCAACCAGCAGTTGGATTTTAAGGTTTTTGTATGTATGGTAGAATTAGAAGCTTTGTCCTGTGATAAGAGATCTCTAGCATTAGCAAGCAGAGAGATTTTTCTGGGGCAGAAAAACTCTAAAGGTCCAATCTGTTGGTTCTAAGTTTGACCTTGAGCATAAGCCAAATTTAGTCTTTTTAAGGTATAAAGGGCCACCTGTCTTCTTCCCTGGTTGGCTGGGTTCCCTCCTCCCCTGGGAACACTTGACCTGGGCTCTACTTTTGGAGACTGTTTTGATGACTGGCAGGGGGTGAGTGGAGAAGTGAGTACCTTGTTATGAGAGAGCTATTGAGAGTGCCATACCATAGGCCCCTCCAAACCTATTCTCTGTCATTGGTACCCTGGAAGTCACCTCTTCCCTCCTTTGAGTGCTGATCTCATAACTTCATTCTAAACCCTGTCTTCATCATTTTCCATTCTAAGACCGGTAAATGCATATTTTATGTTTTCCAATACATTAGATGCTATTTTAGTTAGCATTTCATCAATAGACTTTGCATACTATAAAAACCACCACAAATCACAACAGGCAGAGTGGCATGGGAGAGTACTAGACTCAGAGGCAGGAGGCCTTGGTTCAGTCTGATGGCACAGCTAGCATTGGTCTTCAGTAATTTGAGGCCTGTCTCCGGATGCTGGTCCACCAAAAAGCCTGAACCTTCACAGACCTTGAAGGTTTTGGTTCTGGTTCTGCCACTAGGTAACTGTGACCTTGGCCAAGTACATTTACCTCTCTGGATTATGTGTATTCTGATGGCATTGGAGGCAGGTGAATTTAATGCCCATTCCAGTTATCGATTTTATGAACCTATGTGCAGCAGACCTGCCTCTGGGAATTAATACTCCAAAATTAATACATTTTCATATTGTAATAGCCCTTGAATCAGAATGTCTGATATTCTTGAACTCTTTTCTTTGTCTCTTACATTATTTCCATCTTTGTTAATAATGTCTTTGGCTGAGAAAAGACCTGTGATGAGGACCAGCAGTCTTTGATAAGAGGGATGTTTGCTGAAATTAGACGTAGCCTATTCCACTTGGTTTCTCCTGTTTGCCTCGTTTTCTCTCTCGATCCTTTTTATGTGTTATTCGCACCTCTTTACTTCACCTGTTAACATAATTGCTCAGCATTTGTCTTGTGGCTCTTTAGAATCACATCATAGACTTTTTCTTTATACTTTCTTGATTGTCCATGCCAGTGTTTTCCAACCCAGTGGTTCTCAACTAGGGGGATTTTGCTGCTGCTCCCCCACCCCCACCCCCCAACCAAGGAACATTTGGCAATGACTGGAGAGATTTGGTGCTGCAGGAATCCAATGAGTAGAGGCCAGGGATGCTGATAAACATCCTACAACATACAGGAAAGCCCACGCAACAAAGAATGTCAGTAATGCTGAGCCTGAGAAATCCTACTATAACCATTTCTAATTCCCTCAAAGCAGAAACTGAATATGTCCATTTTCAGGTGAATAGCATGTAGCATAGAGCTTCACAGCAAGAAAAAGAAGACATTACTTATTACTGTTTGACTAACTAACCCCTGGGGAGGTGAACAGAGCTACCATGGCTCAGGCATAGAATTTAGTCATGTGTCATCTGTAAGCGTACCCAAGAAGATGGATAGGAAGGCAGGACTAAAACTCCACAGTTAGGATATTTCACATGACACTTGAGACATCTAAAGAGTATTCTATTGGGATATTTAGTCAGATGCAGTGAGAGTAAAGACTCTGAGGCAATCCAGTTGAGATATAGTCAAGAGGACACCCTGCATGGCAATAACCACAAGGCCTAGCAATGACTTGTGAGGCATAGGGGTGCCTGCCGTGGGTGAAAAAAAGTGAGCAAAAGGCTCAAGCAGAATGGGATTTAGCACAGTGCAAATGTTAGCACAATGTCAGGTTCTTTTACAGGGCAATAGTGGTGCTTTCTTCAGGAAGAGGGGTCATCTAGTTTGACATTTGTTTTGCTTTATTGTATAATTCTCAAGTTAGAGCTGGTGATTCGCTGCAAACCTGTGATTAAATATCCTAGAAAAATGCTTTCTAAATTTTAATGTGCAGATGTGTAAATTTTAATTTACATCCAAGTAATTTAGAGGATATTGTTAAAATGCAGAATCTCTTTAGATACTTTTGGAGTGGGGACCACGATGCCACATTTCTAACAAGCTTCAGGTAATGTTCATGTTCGAAGGCCATGAACACAATTTTAATGGCAAGGCTTTCAAATGTTTAAGCTGGAAAGGATTTTAAACATCATTTAGTCCAAGTCTGTATTTCACTGGAACCGAAGCCTGGAGACCTGAGGGCAGTGGAGGACAGAGCGTGGTGAGTAGATGTCCAGGCCCAGCCCAGTCCCCACTCCCCTCCTCCCCTACCTCTCAATCATCCCTCCCTGCCATGCCTTGCTGCACAGTTTTTGGCAAGTCCCTTCAAGTGGCTGGGCTTTGGCTTTCTCTTTTAAGAACGAGTGGGCTGTATGTCGTCCCTGTGAATTCTGCAGTCGCTGGGGCTGTCGTTTCCTCCAAGCTTCTTTCATTTGGATGCCAGTGGTCATTCTGCTCATAATTCCTTTCCTGTTGTGTCTAAGGAATGAGTCTGGGGAATGCAGGAAGCAGGGTTGGGTGGCTACCGATTGCTGGAGTCTAGTGGGGGGGGGACTGACAGGGTTCACAGGTGCTGTTTTTGTTTGGTGGGTGCCCCTCTTTGAGCCGTACTCTAACCTTGTCACAAATGAATCCCGGCACCCCTCGAGCTGGCTCAGGGCCACTGCTGATGTGATGAGATGCACAGAGCTTAATGGGAACTGGCATTCCTCGCTGCTGAGAAACGAGGCAACAAAGTGAAAGCAGCGTCCCGTGGCAGTAAGCACACCCACCTGCCCTTCCATGTATAGCACAAGTTCTCTGAGCATCCTGGGGACAGCACTTCCATTAATATTGCATCAGAGGGCAGTGAGGATGGGGGAGGGAAGGAGAGAGAGGAGGCCGGTGCCTTCATTCACTGGAACCTCTTCATTATTCATCTGCTATAATGTCTTCCCTGGCATCTTGTTCTTTTTCAGGTCATTGTTATAACTAACCCACATGGTTAGCCTTGGACACCCCTCTGGGAATTCCTAAGGCATTTCTCAAAATTTATTTGAAAATAATGATTATACCTCTTCTTGCAGGACGGTTATCATTGCAAGTTTCCTCTCTCTCCCGTATGCATTCTTACCACTTCCTCTTTGCTTTCTGTGTTACCAGCCAGTGAAGCCATTTTTAAATCTTGGGGGTAAAAGATCACTATTTTAGGCAATAAAGACCCATTGTTTTTCACAGGCATTTTCTTCGAGGATATTCGTAGGCATCGACAATAAATCTCCTTTGTGTCTCCTTGAAGCATTAAGGAGGACAGCTCCTTTCATTCCCCTCTGAGTAACAGCGAGTCTGAAACACAACGATTTAGTGTTTGCTTAAGTCCACTCCTGCCGGTTGGTGGAGAACGGACCCTTATCAAGAATGGAAATCCGGACACCCTGTGATTCTCTGCCCCGGTGAGGTTGCTCCCAGTAGTACATTAGGCAGGACTCCAGGGGTGGGAGATCAGTGTTCTCTAACAAGATCAGAACTGTAAGAGCTGGTTAGAGCCAGGCGGCAGAGCAGGTAATGAGTGGTGGAGAGGTCAGTTAGGTGTCACTGCTTTCTGGGGCCTGAATTTCAGAAGCAAGAAGGCACTCAGCAAAATGAAAGTATAACTCATTTAGTGTTGATGCAGTGACACTAGTTTGTTTGCAATCCATTAGTAATCTGTGGATCTCAGCGCTCCTTGGAAGCACGGGTGCTAGCTGCATACATGGAATGATAAATTTTGTGGGTGTTAGCACATGGCCTGGGACTGGTGGATCCAGGGATCGGAGCCCACGTTTCTGCCACCGTTACCTGCAATCAACAAATGCTTTCAGCATCCATTCCCTGGGTAACTACTGTGGGCACAACACAGTCCTGAGCACAAATGAATTTGTTTCTCTGGCATTTGGTACCCAGTAGAAACTCAGGATAAGTTAGTGGAACAAATCAATGTCTGAATGAATTTATGTAGGAGCTAAGGAAAGCGAGACCTGCTCCTTACCCACATATAACTTCAGAAAGTTGCAATCTGTAGCAAATTCAGCATTTTCTTGTGACTCGTTTTCTCCACTTTAAAAGTAAAAATAAACTAGACCTTCACAGGGCTAATCTGTGAATGCCTCTCTTCCCTCTCTTGGATAAGGAGAAATGCGTACCTACAAATTGCTGGGTGTTGGGGTGGGAGGTTCACACTAGTTAGACTGGAGGTAAAGTGACCAATGACCTTTATCTGTGTTCTGATGGTATTCAGTGTGCAAATATCATCAATGACAAGACATAGCCCCATTCTTCCTCACCATCTTAATCCATCATCAATTACAAGGATGAGAAAGGCAGGAGGAGGTGTTTGGGATCATGGGGCATTCCTATTTACATGGCACATGGACTTTAAATTGTTTAGATAGAGGAGAATTTTCTCCATCTCTTAAAAAAACCCTGATAATTTTGAGGTGACAGGATGCTTTGGAAAGAGAAGAGTTTGGGCTTTGTACCCAGAAAGATCCTGTTTCAAATTGCATCTACGGGTGATTGTTCTCCAGTTACTTGACTACTCTGAGCCTAAACTTCCTTTTGACATCTGGGAAGTTAAGAAACAGTTGAGCACCTAGCACAAAGTCCTTGCTTGATAGTTGTTCTTATTCTGATTATTGTTTAGACCAATGCTTATTAAAGGCATGTTTGTAGGTATCTTCGTAAGACACCTTAGTAAGAGGGTGTTGGTGTGATAAAAACAAGGTCCATTAGGATAGGTATGGATGTTCATGATTTCCAGGATATCAGAAAAAGCTATCTCTAAAAGCTATCTTTAAAAGTATAGTGTAAGTGTATGATCCACTGTGCTTTATGAACTAACCAAAAATGATTTTTTTCCCTGGAGAATCTGACCCAGACTAGGTCCCCTGGAGAGGAAGAATACCGATATTGGAACATCTCCCTCATCTTTTTGTGTCCATCTCACTCTGAGTATTTAGTACTTAGAATTTTTCTTGGAATATACATATGCAAACTTGTGTGATTCCAGGTCGTCCATGAACAGCCTTGCTGCATCAGAGCAGTTTACACCTGTTACACACAGGCAGATTGCTAAGCAGGTGCCAGAACATCCAACGAAGGCAGGACACACGGTGGCTTACAGGCAGTAATTACATTAGCTCTGCTTTTCCAGCTAGTCCTTCAGAATGCAGTCCTACCTGTGACCCTGCCATCCCCCAGCTTGTACTCAGAATCCTTGGTGGGATTTCAGATTACTGCTTGCCGACTATTTCCTTTGGATGTTCTGTTGAAATTATTATCTTAATGCAGTGATGAGACCGTGCTGCTGATATGCCTGCACTTTCCTCCTTCTGAGTGGGCTTTGCAGGGGACGGGGTGTGGGGGTCAGGAGAGGGCATGCAAAGATTCAAGCCCCAAATTACAAAGTCATCTGAAGGAAGCTGCAGGGCGGGGACAACAGACTGCCAGCATTCCCCCTTCATTTGCTTTCTACACATCTCTACTTAGCAATTACATCCAAATAAAAGATAGTAGTTGGTAGCCTAAAAGGCAAAATGCATCTTCTTAGCCAAGACAAGCATCAGGGGGATAGGAATTGATTAGATTATTTGTCTTTGTTGGCATGTTTTTAGAAATGCAATACTGTTCCCACCTTCTTCAATTATGAACATAATATATGTTCAAAGTATTTGTTTCAGAAAAAGATAGGAAAGAATAAAGAGAGTAGGAAAATATCAATCTTATCAACCAGTCCGAACCTACTGTGTTTGGGGTTTGTCCCCTCCAAGCCCCAGTGTTGAAATGTGTTCCCCAGTGTGGCAGGGTTGGGAGGTGGGACTTGATGGGAAGTGTTCAAGTCATGGGGCGTGGGTGGATCTCTCATGAACAGATTAATGCCCTTCCTCAGGGGTGACGAGTTCTTGCTCTGTTAATTTCCACAAGACTGTTGACTGTTAAGAACCCCTGAATCTGCCTGACTTCCGCTCTGACCAGTGGTCCCCCTTTCAGCCTTTTCTGTTTGCTGTGAGTTGAAGCAGCCTCAAGCTTTAAACCTATGCCCATGACCAATCTTGAACTTTCCAGCCACCAAAATCAGAACCCACATAAACTACCCAGGTTCAGGTATTCTGTTATAGTAACCCTAAAGACTGATAGAACCTTGTTGACACATTGGTATATTTCCTTCTTTTTAAGCATAGTTTTTACCTACTTGAAATATTGCTATATATGTAATTTAAAATCTTAGTTTTCCATTCAAAAATTTGATGTAAACAGATTCCCATATTATAAAAATCAAAAAAAAAATCTAATTTTAAAAACTGTTGGAAAGCAGGAGATAGGTTTACTGTTCAATTCTCTGTGCCTATCAGAGTTTGTGGCACAGAATAATTTCTCCATAAATATTTGTTGAATAAAATAAGGATATTCTAACATATGGATGTTTAATATTCTACTGAACGATATTGACATTTACAGTTTTTTGTAGTTACAACTAATGCTGTGGTGAACATCTTTGGTTTAACAAACTTTTTTTTTTTTTGTATTTCTGATTATTTCCTTAGGATAGTTTCCCAGAAGTACAATTATAACTATCAAAAGGATATGACCATTTTAAAGTTCTTGGAACATATTACCAAATGGCTTTCCAGAAAGGTTATATTAATTTATATTTCCACCAGAAGTGGATGAAAGGCACATTTCACTGGACCCTAGGCAGACAGGGAGTAAACAGGGCATTAAGGACCATTTGGGAAGCTCCATCCATCTGGGGGAACAGACAAGAGAAGCCTCTGGTGGATTGAGGGGAAGGTGTTTTTTTAATAGAATCTGAAGAGTGCAATGTGTCATGTCCTTTAATTAAAAAATCCAATAAGTGCAAACTGGGTCTCGAAGTGAAGGGAAAAAAACATTTTAGGAAAACTGAAATATCAAGCTTTCGCCTGCTCAAGCGACCTAACAGCCAGCCCACGCAAGCCTCAGAGAGGATGATCCATGCCAGGAACTAATAGGAACCTTGTCTGCCTCTACCACTCAGTGTCAAACCCTTTAATGTGGACCAGGCTCATGCCAAACTCTCTAGGTGACACTAATCCCTGATTTAATTACCCTTGACAGTGTGTGATGGGCCTTAACGAGCGAGGGTCCCTAATGAGCTGCATCCTGGGCTTCCAGAGTGTTACCTGAAAGGTGTGGCCTTCACCCAGGCTAACTCTGGTGGGTGAAGAAAACCAGCTTCTACCTCAGGGATTCAATGCAAATGACAGGACATCATCCACTGACCTACGACGTGCTGCTTCTAAGTAGGGAGGTGACACATGATACTTTTCTGGCCCTAAATTATTAGAAAGGAAGAACTCGAGGAACAGTTTTACAAGTATCAGTGTTAGGGAGATGCCGCACCACCTCCCCTGCTATATAGTCATCATCTTGGGGACTGTTTTACCTTTTCATTGTTCATTTAAAGTCCCCAGTTGACATAGCATAGTTCTGGGTTAGGGGGATGCACCAGTTACCTGCTCTGGGGGGATATTCTAACCTTATCACTAGGGTTACACTGACCACCCTCTCCTGCATTGCCAACATCTAGATTTATCTCTGGCCCTCCTTGTCATCTAAAGCCAGGTTACTGTTATGAAAAGTAACTTCAACAGGAAGACATAACAGGAATAAAAAAATCAAATACATTTGAAAATGTAGATCAATTTTCAAATTATGATTTAGCCATGAATGGGAGCTTTGTGACCTTGGGACTAGTTATTCAACCTTTGTGAGCCTCGGTTTCCTCATTTGTGAAATGCAGATACTAGTTCTCATGTCGCAGGGCCCTTGTTAGCATAAGAAGATGGAATGAACAAGAAAAAGATTATGGGATGACTTTTAGCACATCAGTAGGGCTCAAGAATGGTGGGTGAATTTTTCCTTTATTTATTATGTTATTATTAATATTTTCCTGTTCCTTTCTTTCTGTTGCACTTCTTTTCTCAGGTAGATACTAAACAAAGATGTTCAGCCTCCCAGGCTGAGGGAGATTTGGGTTGACAGTGCTTGTAGAACTGCTAGCAGCATTGATCAAGCACCCACCTTCCTTGTTTGCTGGAATCCTCAGGTCCTACAAAACCTGCTCTTCAGTCTTATTTCTCCAGTTTCATCTCCCTAAAACAGTGTTTTTTAACCTTTTCTATCTTATAGCACACTTGAACCTATAGTTAAACTGCTGTGGCACACTTAAATTATGTTGATCGAAAAAAAAAGAGTTAAAAAAAAAGAATATACTTATTGCACTTTGAACTTCTTTCAAAAATAAATTAATTAATGATCTTAAGAAAAATTTTTGTGGCACATCTGAGGTCCTCTCATGGCATACCAGTTGAAAGTGACTACCCTAAACCATTCTACTGTCCTTAAACTGATGTTTAGTTCATTTGAAGCGGTAATGATCTCTTTCATTCATGTTTGATCACCAATGTCCTGGATGTGAATTTCCCCCCTGGAATGTACACCAACTTGCTCTATGAACTCAGTGATTAGGTAGCCTGGCAACTGATAACCTTCTCCTTAACACATGTTTCCTGGGACATTTCTACATAGCCTGAAACATCAGTTTGCTTCCCCAGTAAGATCAATGCTACTATTTGGTGAAATGAGACATCTGTATCTAGTAGTTTAGCGTAGCACATTGACCTGGCCTTCTTAAAGCCTGAGTAATCCTGATGGTGACCGGCCTTCCATGGAGCTCATTTGCACCTTCGACAGAGACTGAATGCTTCTCTGTTCTTAGGTTCACACTTCTTTTTTTGAAATTTTAAAATATTCCTGTTTTCAACACTCCTATCATATTCTGAGTAAGTGATTGCTATATGGTGAGGCCAGCAACTGGCCCAGGCTTTGCTGGGTCGGTCTGCTCATTCTACCCACTTCCCTAGTTTCTTTGCCATCCATTCTATAACATTAAGCAACTCTTTCCCTCACTTGCCCCCATAGGAGATTAGTCTTTTAGATTCTCATCTAATACCCAAAGACCATAAACACGCTGATGAAATCACAGAAGAAAAGAGTCATTTTCTCACAGATGTTTTCTTCTAGATTTTGATTTGGAACTCGCTCATGGGATCTCATATTTGGTGCATGCACGCTCAGGCAGACACGCACAAGCTTCAAAAATAGCACTGATACCATTTGTTCTCCAAACTAAGGGAAAGAATATTTAAAAAATTGTGAGCTTGTTCAAAAGTAACTCATTTGACTTTTGAAAGCAATATATGGAGAATTTAAGGGTAACAATTTTAACTTTCTAATAATGTTTTGACTTTTAGAATTTTGATTCAATTAAGCAAACATTAAATGTGATTTGCATTCTTTGAACTCACCATAAAAAGTCTAGTACCAGGCATAGAAGCCGTCTGGTGCATAATGAGATAATTTGGGGTGAGTATAGTTTATGGAGCTAAGAAATAATCTTCAGAGAGGCTTGTACAAAGAAAAGAAAATGGATATTCTTTGTTTTTCCTTATTATACACTATTTCCAAGTTACGACTCTTCTTCAGAAATGTATTCCTTGTTCAAATTCATCTAATCACAGGAAATTATGTGAATAACTCATAAATCCCCGTGCAAAGTTGTAATTAAGGAAAGATGAAGGCCCCTCAAACACTCAATTGAAACTTACTTTTATATGTTATTATTGCTATTTTACTTTATCAGAATCTGGCAGTTGCTTCACTAGGGCTTTGCAAGTTATTATTTGTAAAGAAATTGCATCTTTCTGAAATAAAGGTCATTTTCTTTTGCTGCATAAGTTGACATGAAAAATTACATCTACAGTAAACATATATGTTTTGAATCTTATGTGTATAGGATGCTGTTGACCTGACAAACTGTTTAAATAAATCATCAAAATGGGATTCCATTCATCCAACAGTTTTGAAAGAACTTGAAAATGAAATTGTAGAACTGGGGGCCAAATATGTCATATGGCTCCTGTATGAGAAGCTAAAGTCGTCGGCTTGTCAGTGCAAGTGTCAAAGATACCCAAAGAGCCTTAGAAGGGACCTCTGGGCTCTCAGATCACCTCTTTCCACTGCAGGAAAGAGGTGAAGCACTTAACAAAGAGAGGTCTGTTGAATGGACCTAAAATCATAACTGGGAGAAGGATAGTTTAGTGATGGAGTCTTGGGCTTCAGACCCAGCCAGGACGCGGCAGGTCAGGTGTGTGGAAGCTGCTCAATTATGGAGAAGGCAAGGGCCTGGATGAATGGCAGAAAATTGTGTGACATAGGTGACAAACTGGCTTAGATGTCAAAGAAAAGAATAAATGGGTGCTTCTCAGAAATAAAACACATTAACCATGGGGTCTTCTAGAAACTACTACTTCAAATTTTTAATTTAACATTTTAATATTTTTATAGAAGAGAGAGGTCATAATGAAATTTCCTTAGTGTGCAATCATCGCTGAAGTCTTCCACATACAGAAATGTCAAGCCAATAGAAATAAATTTCAGAACTATCAGAGAAGCTTAGGTGAGAGAGTTGAAGAGTAACTTTTTTTAAAAGGAAGAAATTAAACCTCCATTTTTTACAGCCCAGATGAGTGTGACCTACCTGCACAAGATTTGTCTGACTGTTGCAGTGATTGATCAGCCCTCTGAAAGTCTTTTATGCTTATTGTTAATGCTCTTTCTTTGGCATGGGCCATGTGTGAGCTTGAAAATGTTATTTGTCTTTTCCCATCTATATCCTGACTTTTCAGTAACATTAATTTCTCCGTCTGGTATCACCAAAACCTACCACAAACCCCAGAATGTACTAGATCCTAAATAACCCTTTGGTGGTATTCTCAATGGTCACCTCAGCCCATGTTCCCTAGAAAACAGGGCCTATGGCAAGGACACAGTTCTGTTGCTTTATTTGTACAGCAAAACTATTAAGAGTGAAGAGAAATAGTGGAGAGCAAAAGAACAATGGGAAGCGATGTGTGATGATGCATCATCATAATGGCCACTGCCTTGGGACAGCAGCAAGCAGACTCAGCAAGTCACTTGGTTCTTACATTTGCTTTGCCAAATGAAAATCTTTGGACAGAGCTATCCCACTCCTTGTGGTAGTGCATGGAAGGGAGGAAGGAAAGATCATTTATTTAAGTAAGGATCTTACTGCCTGGCTCTTTCTCGTTTCCTGTTTCCCACTGGCCCTTTGTTGACTATCCTGTGTTTCTGTGTTGCATCTTCTGACCTGGCAATGGCACCAAGCACGCCAGATATCAAACTCGAAAGTATGGTGTTATTTTTTTGTTTTGTTTTGTTTTTTTGAGACAGAGCCTTAAGCTGTCACCCTAGATAGAGTGCCATGGCATCACAGCTCACAGCAACCTCCAATGCCTGGGATCAAGCGAGTCTCTTGTCTCCGCCTCCCAAGTACCTGGGACTACAGGCACCCGCCACAACGTCCGGCCATTTTTTGGTTGCAGCCATCATTGTTGTTTGGCGGGCCGGGCTGGATTCGAACCCTCCAGCTTAGGTGTACGTGGCTGGCACCTTAGCCCACTGAGACACAGGCGCTGAGCCGAAAGTATGGTGTTATATGTGATTTGTAAGTTGTAGTTGTGTCAAGGGTACAGCGGTGCTGGCTTAGTTAGATGCCCCTAGCTAGGAGGGGGGATCTGTCACTCCCAGGTAAGTTACTGGTCCAAGGCAGCAAATCCATGCTAGCTCAGGTTAACTTCATCAGTTACAAAGACAGCTGAATTGGACCAAGCAGCTGAGGGCCTTAGAGGCCACTGAAGCCAGGGGGATCAGATGACGCTCATAAGATGTGTCTGATGGAATGGTAATGATAAAATGAAAGCACTGCAAGAAATGGAACCAAGAAAGCACCGAAGGGCCAGCAAGAATTAGCAAATAGGGAGAAGACATTTATAATGTCAGGTTAGCTTAAACACTCTTCAGTTTAGATAGGTGAAGGCCAAGATAAGTTCTAAGTAGATGGATATAAATTTCTGCATAACATCTTGAAAAATGAGAAATAAGGGACATCTTTTGAAGCTTGAAGGAGAGAGTTAATTTCGAAGAAATGATGGGGGTATTATTTTTATAAACTTAATATAGTGGGTAGTAAACATGTAGAATATATTACCCTCAGAGGTGATACTGTCAGAAATTACAAATTGGTTGAAGAACAAATTAGGTAAGTTTATGTTTTATGGAGCCATAATCGGCTACCATGGGGAAATTAAGGGTGTTCAGGGTACCAGCCATAACCTTTAGAGATTGAGGTCACCAAATACAGTAATGTCCTTCATGTAATATCCTTGGTGTCATCTTCAATGACTGAATCCTGGTCTGAATGGATCATTGGTCTGAGCCAATTTAGAGTGTTTTGCATACCTATTTTTATCCTTACTGTCCATGGTAATGTCAGGGACTTTCCCCCCTGTGGGAGATGTGGGATTTGTGGAGGAGGCATCAGAATTGTTGTCTCCAGCTGAAGGAAGCATCCTGTATTCCTAGAGGGGGATGGTGTTCACTTTAAGGACTACTCTGCCTCTGTCAATACGCAGTCTATTAGCATTTAATTCTCCTCCATAAACCAGTGAGGGATTAAATGGGCAATCAATCCACTTGATCTTTGCATAGTCATTTGAAACACAAATATAAAATATATTAGTTTCATCACACTCATTCTGAGCTCCAGTTCTTTGCTTAAATTAATCTCTATTCTTGGATTCCCTTCTCTCTGTTTATCCAGTCCACGCACTGAAAGACTTAGGCAAATTCCCATTTCTCCATAAAATCTTCTCCAACCACTTCATTCCTCGTGGCCTTTTGCTGCTTTAAATCATTTGGCATTTACTGCCTTTATCATAAATACTCAGCTTTATTCTGTCTTGAATTGATTGCTAATCGCTGTGTTTATACATATATCATGCCGCTCTAACTAGATTTTAAGCCCGGCTAAACTCAGGGGAGGGGAGTCTCCCAGCAATCTCATGTCCCACCGGCATGTAGCACAGTGTCAGGCACTAGGTTGACGTTTGCTGAATATTTGCTGAGTGATGGGCTGGTGGGTAAGAAGCAAGTATGGGCTGCCGTACAACCAGACTTGGGAAAGCAGGCAGCTCGCCGCAGCCCCGTGTGAAAATACTTCCTCATTGCTTTTGGATAATGAAAGCAGTCCTTAATTTTCACTGAGAGCAGTAAAAGTTATTGCCCCTTTTAGTAGTGCTAACTTACTCCCACCCCTCCTCCTCTATCAAAACATGCCCATGAATCCTAAAGACCTCCTAATTGATAATAAAGAGAACTTAATCTCCTACTGATTTTTAAAAAGACAATTTTCTGTCCTTGTCTTTTCCCTTTGTTCCTCTGGGTAGTGGCTTCTGTGGTAGCTGTTAGCAAATTGCTTTAGGCAATATACATCAGTTACAAAAAAATGCATCACTACTAAGTTTCTCCCCCGCTAAAATCTGAGATGATACAGGGTTTAGCCAAAGCAATATCAAGCTCATACTCACACCCTCACCAAATCTCTCCTAGCATCTCTAGGGCTGCTGCTTCTCCCTCCTGGAGAGAATTTTGAGTCTGGGGAAGGGATTCATCTTCAGTAGAAGGTAGAAAAAAGATTTGGAGCAAGAATATATTGAATAATTTAGCCTCAAACTTAGGCTGCTTCTCTCGGCCTCAGTTTCTTTGTCTTCCATATACTTCTTGGGAAGATGAGGTGAGTTGTTAATCAGTTTGATTTAAGCATTCCACATTGGATATCAGATCATCACATTGTACCCCATACATTCGTTTAATTAAAAACTAAAAAAACGGCTCAGCACCTATGGCTGAATGGGCTAAGGTGCCAGCCACGTACACCTGAACTGGCGGGTTCGAATCCAGCCCGGGCTCGCCAAATAATAATGACGGCTGCAACCAAAAAACGGGCGGGGCGTTGTGGTGGGTGCCTGTAGTCCCAGCTACTTGGGAGGCGGAGGCAGGAGACTCGCTTGAGCCCAGGAGTTGGAGGTTGCTGTGAGCTATGATGCCACAGCACTCTATCCAGGGTGACAGCTTGAGGCTCTGTCTCAAAAAAAAAAAAAAAA
>CAUYRH010134739.1:0-10419 GCA_963574655.1 Perodicticus potto | reverse complement strand
CACTTTCTCAGCAATTTCTTTCATTGCTTTTTGATTGTTTTCCACTTTCTCAGCAATTTCCTTTATTGTTTTCATTATCTGAACTTTAAATCCCCCTTCTGTCATTTCTAACATTTCTATACAGGAGGGATCTTCCACAGTAGCTATGTCACGATCCCTAGATGGGGTTACTCTGGCCTGGGATTTCATGTTGCCAGAATTTTTCTGCTGATTCTTCCTCATGAGTGCTTTCTTGTATCTGTTTCCTTACCCTAATTTTCCTTTCACTTCTTTTTGCTCTTTAAGTTTCTGTGGCACTGGCCAGACGTTTTAATGAGTCCTGCTGGTGCAAGACCAGAAGGGTGAAAAGATTAAAGAGCAAGAAGGAAACAAGGATTTAAAGAAGAGAGAAAGGGGGAAAAGAAAAAAAAAGAGAGAGAGAGAGAAAGAAGAGGGGGCGAGTGAAGAGAAATATTGACAAAAAGAAGAGAGGCAGTGAAAGAGAGAAACAGGAGAAATATAGGTGTGTGGTAGGGTACTAGGGCCCAACCTTAGAGACCCCCTACCTCTGGGGGTGCTGGTTTGGGTGATTCCCTTGAGGTCAACAGCTCCAAGTCCAGTCTCCCCCTGTGTCCCTGAGGGCCACGGCTGTCAATCTGCCAAGCACTTCCCCAGTGGCACAGTCCCCACTTTGGGCAGCTCAGTCAATAGATTACTCGCCCCAGGTCTCCCGACGAATCCTGGCGCTGCAACATGCAGGATCAGCCCATAGCTGAATGATATTACCTCCTTTCTGGCTCAGTGGCTCAGTCTGGCGCCCCAGACAACACCCAGAGTCATCCACACACTGGCCCAAGATCTCCCAAGGCAGTTCAATCAAGTGTCCAAGTCCAAAAAAAAAACCAAAACATCCCTCAGGTAAGGCTGTTCTTGCTTGCAAACCAGCCGTTGCTGTAGTTACAGCTGCAGGCAGCCTCAGACTGAAGAAATGCACCCACCACTTGCCAGTTTTCCACCGCTTCAGTCCTCCTAGTGGGGTCCAGAAGTCTCTCACTGACCTCCTGTATCACTAAAGGGAAGCCTCTGGGCCAAACCCACTGGCCAGAGATGCATGGGGTCCTCTCTCCCCACTCTCATTGCGCCTGGCTGTTCAGAAACTGCTACTCGGCCGCCATCTTTCCCCATCTGTGTAGAATTGTTAAATGGATACTTCTTGAAAATGTGCATGGTTGCACACACACACACACACATACACACACACAGTGGGAGTTTGAATGGACAAAACATAAACTCAAATTTTAAGGGCTTTGGCTGAGGCATTTGAGGATGAAGTTACTTTTTTAAAAAGAATGTATAAGTTTTACATCTTCCACTTTGAAGATCATAATTGATAGGAAAAAAACCTACACTTTGCTAACACCAACAATGAGAGTAATTATCTTTAGAAATATATTCATGTGTTTGCAAATGTTTTAAAAAACAAATTATTGACTCTGATTCTATTGGAATGATGAAAATTTAGAAATAGTGAGAAGACTTTAAGTATGACTCCTCTAAGATCTTCCAATAATTTATTGTGCTCCCTGTCCAAGTTACTAGTTTTTGCCTTTGTGAAGTAAAGTGCTTATGCTAAATATTTCAGGTGTATTAAAAAGTTTGATATCTATGATAGAACTGTAATGGATAGATGGAACTGTGAATACGTTCAGCAGTATTGTGTTATTGAGATGAGAACTCAGTCATTTGGATTTTGGATAATTTTCACTGTAAACAGAGAACACCAATTTAGAGAGCACCATCTCTTTAGTAGTGGAATATGTATAGCATTTCTTGTCCAGATTTTTCCCCTTTGAAATATTAGAACTGTGTGTATAAACATTTTGATCCTGAATCTCTTGTGCTAATAATCTTATAAGATAGAGATTTTATTATGATAAGTACAAGGCAGAGTGGCTCTTTAACTATGGTTGCTTCTTAAATAAGCTTATATAAATAGACTTTAAAAATGATCTGAATTAAGGGAAAACATACAGCTCAGTCTCTCTTCGACATTTGAAAAGTGTTTGAAAACTGTAGACCTCCACCCCCCCCAATAAATTAAACATAATATACATTCCCATTTTTAAAAAATATCTATACACACTTATATGTATCCCTAAAGTCTTTTTTTGTTTGTTTGTTTTATTTTAAGAGACAGAGTCTCACTATGTCACCCTTGGTAGAGTGCAGTGGCATCACAGCTCACACCAACCTCAAATTCATGGGCTTTAAGTGATTCTCTTGCCTTAGCCTCCTAAGTAGCTGGGACTACAGGCACCCACCACAGCACTTGGCTATTTGTTGTTGTTGTTGTTGTTGTTATTGTTGTTGTCGTCGTTGTTTGGCAGGCCCAGGCTGGGTTTGGACCCGCCAGCCCTGGTGTATGTGGCTGGCACCCTAGCCACTGAGTTACAGGCGCTGAGCCTTCCTAAAGTCTTTTGATGGGGAATAGAGGCTTGTGGTGCATGACAATGACATTTGACTAGAAGATTTGTTAAGTCTGTTGATAGGAGCTACTTGTGTAGATTTCTCACATTACTAATGAAAATATCTCTAAGTTTTTCTGTCATTGTAAAATTTACTTGCATATAGACCTAAAGCAAATTAATTTCATAGAAGTGTGCTATTTTGAATTTTATTATTTAGCTTATAAGGAGGGTTGCATAGTTGTGTCATTAGACACTGATCCCTGAATCTAAGATAATGAGTTAACTTCAGTTATAATGTATGGATCTTGTAAATATACTTCTATTTTTTTTAAATCTTGCGGCTCGGCACCTGTGGCTCAAAGGACTAAGGCACCAGCCACGTACACCTGAGCTGGCGGGTTCGAATTCAGCCTGGGCCCGCCAAACAGCGATGACGGCTGCAACCAAAAAATGGCCGGGCGTTGTGGCGGGTGCCTGTAGTCCCAGCTACATGGGAGGCAGAGGCAAGAGACTTGCTTGAGCCCAGGAATTGGAGGTTGCTGTGAGCTGTGATGCCACGGCATTCTATCCAGGGTGACAGCTTGAGGCTCTGTCTCAAAAAAAAAAAAAAAAAAAAAAAATATTGCCAAAAAGATTAGCGAAAAACATTTAGTAGAACATGATTTGCTCACTTATAATTTATCTTTCATTTTCTACTACTGCTATTAGAAATTCTTTTGAAATTATTATCTAGGTGATGAATATATTAAGTAAAAGGTGAGTGGTAACTATATCTTGGGGAGATAATAGCTTAGCAGTGGTTCTCAACCTTCCTAATGCCACAACCCTTTAATGCAGTTCCTGTGGGTCACGATCCACAGGTTGAGAACTGCTGTCTTAAAGTATTGCCACTTTATATACTTTTGTGTAGACTTATCTTACTGTAATATTAGACCTCGAACTTTAGAGATTTTCTAGGACAAGCTCCCTTCTTTTTTGTTGTTGTTGTTGAGACAGAGCCTGACTATGTCACCCTTGGTAGAGTGCAGTGGTGTCAGAGCTCACAGCAACCTCAAACTTGTGGACTTAAGCGATTCTCTTGCCTCAGTCTCCCAAGCAGCTGGGACAACAGGTGCCTGCCACAATGCCAGGCTATTTTTTTTCTTTTCTTTTTTTTTTTTTTTTATTAAATCATAGCTGTGTACATTAATGCCATCCTTGGGTACAGTGTGCTGGTTTTATATACAATTTGAAATATTTTCTTCGAACTGATTAACATAGCCTTCATGGCATTTTCTTAGTTATTGTGTTCAGACATTTATATTCTACATTTAGTAAGTTTTCACCTGTATCCCCTTTTCTTTTTTTTTTTTTTTTTTTTTGTAGAGACAGAGTTACACTTTATCGCCCTCGGTAGAGTACCCTGGCGTCACACTGCTCACAGCAACCTCCAACTCCTGGGCTTAGGTGATTCTCTTGCCTCATCCTCCTGAGTAGCCGGGACTAAAGGCACCCACTCCAACACCTGACTATTTTTCTGTTGCAGTTCGACCAGGTCGGGTTCAAACCCGCCCCCCTTATTATACGGGACTTGCGCCCTACCCACTGAGCCACAGGCGCTGCCCCACCTGTACCCTTCTAAGATGCACCATAGGTGTAGATCTAAAAATAGACCTGCCATTCCATCCTATAATTCCTCTGCTAGGTGTATATCCAGAAGACCAGCTATTTTTTTTATTGCAGTTGTCATTGTTGTTTAGCTGGTCCAAGCCGGGTTTGAACCTGCCACCGTCAGTGTATGTGCATGGTGCTATAACCACTGTGCTATGGGTGTCAAGCCAAGTTCCCTTCATTTTTATAGGAGAGAAACTCTGAGAAATTAAGGGATTTGCCCCAAATCACACACTTCATTCCAGAGTTAAGGATTAGGACTCAGGTATCCCAACTTTCAGACTCTCTCTTCTCCCCACCCAGTCATTATATTCTTGTGCTCTTTTGTCATCTGGCAATATCCTCTAGTTTAAAAAGCAAATCACATTTTTGAAAAATTTATGTTTTAAAGTCTTTCAAATAGCCTAGTAGGTGTGTCTAACCTCTTTTTTACTTACCATACATTGGAAGAATAAGAGTTGTGTTGGGCCACACATTAAATAGCAAACAAAAACTGCTGAACAAAAGAAAAGGTTCATGCATACTTTTTGCAATGTCTGACAACACAGATAAGCAAAGTAGTTCTCAAGTAATCTGCCTACAGCCCATGGGCCACAGGTTGGACACCCCTGGCTAGAGATTTAATGCCTAAAGCGTTAAAAGTAACTTTTACCCAACCAGGGCATGGTGGTTCATTCCTTTTCATCCTGGCACTCAGGCCTAACAGGGAGGATTGCTTGAGGCCAGGAGTTCAAGACCTGCCTAGGCAATCTAGTGGAATCTAGTGGCAATATAATATTTGTTCATCTCTATAAACACTTTAAAAATCGGCCAGGCATGATGGTGCATTCCTGTAGTCCTAGTTACTTGGGTGACTGGAGAGGGAGAATTCCCTGAGCCCAGGAGTTTGAGGTTACAGTGGATTAGGACTGTGCCACTGCACTCTAGTCTGGGCAACAGAGTGCGGCACTGTCTGTTTAAAAAAATAAAAAGAGAGAAAAAAACATTAACTTTTTGATGCTGTGAACAACTTAGAGCTATTTCTCTTAAATTTGTTTTTGTCTTAAATTACAATGCAGGCAGTCCTTGGGCTATGGGTATGGAACTCACTTTATGGCATTCCCATACTTAAGAATGGGGTTCCAAGGCTCCCCATAAGGATAAGTTATAGTTAACGTAATAATTCAGGAACTAGCTGCTTCCATGTATGTCAACAAATACACACGGTATAAGTGCTTTGTTGGTGAAGCTTCTTTTCTGCTGGCAGCTAGTTTCATTGTTTATTTGTCTTAATTTTTTTATTTGAATCTGAGAGTCTGTGTTTCCTTTGATGATCATGCCTCCAAAGCAAAAATAGTCCATTGTAAGTCTAGGTGAGCCTGCAGTGAAGAGAAAAGTGATTATATTGGAAATGAAAGTAGAAATAATTGTTTGGAGAAAAGGCCAATGCCATGTTCATTGGGAAAGCATCAGGCTTCAGTCACTTGACTATCAGAGTAATAATAAAATAGGATAAAATGAGAATAATGGAATGTGTGGAAGGAATCAATGAAGACATCAATTATTACTAAGCAGCGTGATAGACTAATTACTGAATTGGAAAAATTATTATTGATTTGGTTATAAAATCAAAATAAGCCTAACATTCCTATTATCCTAGCATTGATGCGATGTTAAGTGTTACCCTTTAATATTCTTTTTTTTCAAATTTCTTCTATCTAAACTTTTGTGTCAGTTTGTTTTTATGTTCTGTTTGTTTGAATTAAAGAGCACAACAGTTTCTATACCTTATTATAGTACAGGGGTATTATTAAAACAATATTACACTGTATTATTACCACATGAGCCATTATAGTCTTTTTTTTTTGTTTTTATTGTATATACGCTGTTCATTACTGAACCAAGTTACATGCAAATCTTTTTTTTTTTTTTTGAGGCAGTCTCACTATGTCACCCTTGGTAGAGTTCCATCCATGGCATCACAGCTCACAGCAATCTCAAACTCTAGGGCTTAACTGATTCTCTCGCCTCAGCCTCCCAAGTAGCTGGGACTGCAGGTGCCCACCACAATGCCTGACTATTTTTTTTTTTGTTGCAGTTGTCATTGTTATTTAGCAGACTCTGGCCGGGTTGGAACCTACCATCCACCGTATATGTGGCTGGCACCCTAACCACTGATCTACGGGCACTGAGCCGTGTAAATCTTTTTAAAATTTTTTTGTCTTTTTTATCTTTATTCTTCTTTTCCACTCATATTTCTTATTTAACAAATCTGACCTAAAGACATTTTCAGGAATTTATCTCATCCATACCCAGGGACCACTTACACTTACATAAAACATTGTTTCTTAATACAAAAGTCTATATTTATTTTTCTATAATTTTTCATTTGCTACTTGGAAATATTGGTTGCTTTGTGGAGAGACATAAAATATTTTTGACATCAAATAATTAAAATGACCATTCCTTTAACAAATTCTTTGTGGACACAAATATAAGTTACTGTTTCATTTTCTACTTTAGTTTTGGAATAGAAATGGTTTTTGAATTGTAAGAATGTAGGAGGATCAGTAAGGTCAGTAGATTGTTCCAAAACTAGTAGAGTAAAGTTATTTGCATCCTTCCATTATGTTCTATTATCAGAATTTTCTGTCTGTCAATCTGTGTTTTATTAGTTTTTCCTACTATATGAGAGCTATCAAAGCTAATGTTTTGGGGATCATTACTTTTTTAACATAGGAATTTAAAGTACTCAAAGTTGTAAATGCCTGGAGTTGAGTTTATATTCAATGCCAAGACCAAAGTGGTTGAGAGCTGTAATCTGCATTTATAATCTCATTCTTAACATCAGTTATAGAAGTTTTACAACAATGCAGTTTTTACAATTGTGGTATACTAACTTTATTAATAAAAGTTAATCCTCTTCATGAAAAAACATTTTATTTTAGAAAATGGCCATAGGCTTTCTCCTTTATTGATTTAGAACAAAGTGTTTGAAAAAGGATGTTAAAAGATTTGAGAAAACAGCAGTGCCACATGCTATCTAGCTTGCTGATGATTTTTTTTCTTTTTTGTAGTTTATATAGCAAAGAATTTTAAACACCTTTTGGAATGAAATTTTACTTCTTCAGTAATAAATAGTCCTCTATCCACTGAGTTTCCAAAGTCAGCTTTCATTTTGTTATGCAGAAACTTCACTGCGATATAAAGTGTTACGACATTTTAATTAGGAAAATAGATTATGGGAACTCTATATTATGGAATAAATTTTTCAGTGTTTCCATGTTTAAACTGGAAAAATGTATTAAAATTTATATTAAATTAGGTCTATTTTGAAAGTTGAGCAGTCAGGGGAAAAAAGGGTGGGATGATGATTATGGAATGTGTTTGGGACTCATGGTGGGAGGTGGGGTCAAAACAGCCCTTTAATCATAAAGAATAAGGAAATTTTGACCCAGGGTATTTAGGTTACATGGTTCTTTCCCCTCTTTTGTTTGTTACAGGCAAAGGGGAAGATAGTGATGTACTCAGTATAAATGCAGATGCTTATGACAGCGACATAGAAGGCCCATGCAACGAAGAAACTGCTGCTCCTGAGGTCCCAGAAAATACTGTCCAAAGTGAAGCTGGTCAGATAGATGACCTGGAGAAAGACATTGAGAAAAGTGTGAATGAGATTCTGGGACTGGCAGAATCTAGCCCACAGGAACCCAAAGCAGCCACCCTGACTGTTCCTCCACCAGAAGATGTTCAGCCTTCTGCACAGCAGCTGGAGCTGCTAGAACTTGAGATGAGGGCAAGAGCCATTAAGGCCCTGATGAAAGCTGGGGATATAAAAAAGCCAACCTAGTTTTTTAACTGGAGTTTGAATTTGAGATGTGTTTGAATGAAGCCACATCATATAATTTTGTATCTAAAGTTTATTTTGGGTCTTATATGATACTTCTCCTTTAACCCTTATTAGGTAAACTCATTTGAGGCCTAAAATACCTAATTTTTTTTATTACTTTTATATTATAGATGTATGTTATTGTCTTATGAATTAATGACAAATATAATTGGATAGCCTAGATACTTAGTTAGATGAGTATTTAGGTATGTCTGCAAATTAGTCTCATAAAAGCCATTAGCAAAGAGTCATGTTATTTTTTTTTTCTTTATTTTTAAATGTTTGGGCACCAAACCTAAAAGCTTCAGAAAGATTGACCAAGCATGTTTCTCTTAAGGCTACCTATATTTTGCAATAAACTATTAAATTATTGCTCCTAGATTTGTGACAATTTAAGAAATTTAGTTTTGCTTATATACACTTTTAAAATATGTACTATTTTGAAGATGTCTTATATGGATGTGGATTTCCTAATTAAAACTAAATAATAATTTTGTTATCAGGCTTAGAGATATGAAACGGCTGAGACTTTTTTTTAATAAAAGAAAAGATTTAAGGCAGTTTTTAACAATGTAGAGCTAATTGCCCATGTTTAATTAACAGCAGACAAGCCATTCTAACAGGTATCCCATACTATTGGACATTTCTTTGTTCAAGGTTTTTCCTTCACTAAAAATGGAAAAAGGTTTCATTTACGTTCCGAGTTATACAAGATTTCATCTGACGGTGTTGCTTGAAGATCTGATGTGCTACAATTCCGTGAATCAAAAATAATAAAAGGCTATCATTTCTGGATCTGAAGACTTTTGATACTTTTCTGAAAGCAAAATTAGTTTCAAGAACCTTTGATAAGTTGTTATAATTAATCTAATTTTGTATAGTTCTTGTAAATTAACATCTTGCCACAATTATAGATGCTTTTTTTCTCCATCACTAATTGCAGTTGTTTGATACAAAAATAAATTTAGGTAGAGACCCTTAACTTAAACTATTTTTTCCCCCTAAAACATGTATCTAGAACTGTTGTTTTCCTATTTGATAACAAATATAGTGTTTTTTTTTATTAATAAACCATGCTCTACTCATGTTGTATGAGGATTTTACTTATACACAAAACTTTCAGGGATTGTATTTTATCAGGAGGCTTAATTATATGTTAGAAAATTTTTAAATGGAAATAGAAGACATTTATGAAACATTGGAGTTGCAGTTACAAATTCCTTTTTCTTTTGTTTCTGAACATGCTTTTAATTAAATAATCCTGGTATTTTTCCCCCTCCTTGAATCTTTCTGATAAAGTACAGAAGCCCATATCATTTGAAATACTTCTTGTAGGCTGGTAAACGTGAATATGATTTAAGATTTAAGTTGTAAGTTCTCATTATCATTGCTTCAAGATGAAAAAGCATTGATTATGGTAAAATACTTTTTCTATTTCAACTAAAACTAAAAATTAAAATGCTAAACTAGAACAGGATAAACTTTATTGCTGCTTACTAATTATAAAATACAGTAGATGGCATTTGTGTTATTAAACATATAAACATAGGAAAAGGTCTTTGTGCTTTGTGGCTGATGAAAGTCACTACTTTTGTGAAGCATTATGTGTCAATTCTATTTAGTGTGCAGGATGGTTTAGAGGTGAAATGAGCTTAACAAAGTAGAGGCTACTTAGATTCCTATCTTGGAAAATCTACTTTTTCTCTTATTCTTTTTTTTTTTTAATGTTGAAAGATTTGAGAGCTTTTTGAAAATGAATGGCTTTAAAGAATAGGAATGAGTTTGTTTTAGAATTGCCTAAGTAATGGCAAAATAGGGTGTATTTATCTCACACTGCCATTTAAATCATCAGCTCAGAGGTATTTATGGAATTCCTTTAAGGTACTCAGTCTTGTTCAAATCTTAAATCTAGGGATGGTACAGTATAAATTTTAGCACAGAATAGGCTGATTAATAAAGATAATGGGTGCTACTTGTTTTTGTGCCTGATACCTTCCCTTAGTTAAGGTGAGAGAAATTTTTAGGCAATATTTAATTAGTATAAATTAAACAGTGAAAAATGGCAGCCAAATATCCAGATGTTTGACTAGGGACTTGACTCGAATTTTGAATGCTGGGTAGCAACTGATGATAGTGTTGCAGGAAGACAAGGTCCAACGGAGAGAAAGAGCACCCAAACACCACGTTTATAAGAGGAAGGGCTTTATTCACCAGCTGGGAGCTTACGGCATAGAAGAATTCCAAATGGCCACGCTCCTGGACTGGCTTGGTCTTTTCCTTTTTATCGACAGTCAGTCAAAAAGTTCTACCCTACAGGTACCCTTCTCATTGGCCAGTTTGAATCAAGCGGGAGATGCTATTCCAGCCCCCACCTAACTACAGTATTTCACAGAACTTGGAAACTTCCAAGTTCCAGGAAGTTAAGTTTACAAATTCCTAAGGGCTGAGTCACCA
>CAUYRH010134735.1:0-17385 GCA_963574655.1 Perodicticus potto | reverse complement strand
CTCACCCCATTTGATTTTGGAGGGATCTCGCTCCTGGAAGATGGTTGTGGGATTTCCATTGATGACAAGCTTCCCGTTCTCAGCCTTGACTGTGCCATAGAATTTGCCATGGGTGGAATCATACTGGAACATGTAGACCATGTAGTTGAGGTCAATGAAAGGGTCATTGATGGCGACAATATCCGCTTTGCCAGAGTTAAAAGCAGCCCTGACGACCAGGCGCCCAATACGACCAAATCCGTTTATTCCGACCTTCGCTTTCACCATGGTGCCTCAGGGATGCAGCTGGCGCTGCACTAGAAGAAGCGGCTGTCTGACGAATGGGAGGACCAGAGAGCCCATGATTCCTTTTATATAAATGACAGAATCATAGAGATGAAAAATAAAATAGTAGTTGCCAGGGGTTAAGGATGGTATTGCAAGGGCAGGGCATGACTACAAAGAGTAGCATGAGAGAGATCTTTGTGGTGTTGGAAAAAGTTATGTATCTTGATTATGGTAGTGGTTACATAAGCCTGCATGTGTGATAAAGTGAAATAGAATTATGCACACAACCCCCTGTATCAACTTCCTGTTTTTATAGTATTATAGTTATGTAAGATGTAATCCTTGAGGGAAACTGAGGGAAAAGTACACGGGTCCTCTTGTTATTTTCATAACTTCCTTTAAATCTATAATTATTTCAAAATGAAAAACTTAAAAAAAAAATCTGAACTTCCACTTCCAGGAAGATGGAATTTTCCCTATTCCTGCTGCATAGTATAACTAAAAAGCTTTGATATCCCTATGTCAGTGTGTGTGTGTGTACAGGATGGTCATAAAGTTTGTGTGCAATTTTAAATTGCATATGACTTTTATGGCCATCCTGTATTTTATATATATTATGTATATTATAATGTATCAAGCATAAGACTGTAAGGTGGACAGAAAGCAGACCTATTACTAAGGAACTCAGGATCTAAGGAGCAAAATGGTAAGTTATTTAGGTTTGGTTTTTTTGTTTGATTTTTTGTTTTTTTTGAGAATTGCTGAGCTAGGTGTTTTGAAAATGTGTAGATTGTGGAATGTAACTCATATATCCCAGACTCGGAGCTGAAGAAGCTGACAACCAACAAACACTGCCTACTAGGCATAGGGAAAACATACTTCAGGAGCCAAAGGACCAGGTAAGAAGGCAATTTAGTGAGGCATTTTAGCAAGGCAGAAGACATAGACAATAACCATTCTACCCTAGCCAGTCACCCCAGAAAAAAGCTGTTGCTGTACCCCCAACCTAGTCCAGCAAAGGCCATGTGGGGAACTTTGACTTCCATTCTCCTGGGGCAGTAATGAAGCACCCCAACCCCTTCTAGTTTGATGTCAGAGAGCGCTTTGTAAGGAGCTGGGATTATCATCCCCATCCAGCCTTAGCAGGGCGTTACCCCATCATGAGTGTAGCGTCAAAGACATATGTAGTCAGGGCTTTTACCACTGAACAGGAGTAATGACATTGCCCATATTCCTATGTCAGTGGAGGCCTTGTAGGTATTGGTAATGAAGTAAACTTTGCTACTTCCAGCTAGGGAGTATTAATGAAGGCCTCCTCATGAGCTGGAACTCCTACCTTAGTCCTGAGCAAACACCTTTCTTGGGTGAAGCCAAGTGAGGAACCTAGACTTCTGTTAACACCTAACAGTACCAAGAAGTTCACCTCTTCTGCTGTACTAATATAGGAAAAAGCCAAAAGCCAGCAAAACAGGTTTTTGTTTTTTAGAGATAGGATCTTGCTTTGTCACCCAGGCTGGAGTGCAGTGGCATGATCATTGCTTAGTGTAACTTTGAACTCCTGGATTCAAACAGTCCTACCATCTTGGCATCCTAAGTAGCTAGGACTACAGGCTCACTCCACCATGCCCAGCTAATGCTTTACAAATTGTTTCATAAAAATGGGGTCTTACTGTGTTGCCCTGGCTGGTGTTTGAACTGGTGTCAAGCAATCTTGCCTTAGCCTCCCCAAAGTTGTGGGATTACAGAAGTGACCCACCATGCACACTCCTAAAGGTTTCAATAAGATCTAGCCCAGAGTATCACAATATAATACAAAAATGTACTTTAATTTGAAAAAAAAAAATTTTTTTTTGAGACAGCCTCAAGCTGTCACCCTGGATAGAGTCCTGTGGCATCACAGCTCACAGCAACCTCCGATTCCTGGGCTCAAGCGAGTCTCCTGCCTCCGCCTCCCAAGTAGCTGTGACCACAGGCGCCCGGCACAACGCCCAGCCATTTTTTTTTTTTTTTTTTTTTTGGTTGCAGCCATCATTGTTTGGCGGGCCCAGGCTGGATTTGAACCTGCCAGCTCAGGTGTACGTGGCTGGCGCCTTAGCCCGTTGAGCCATAGGTGCTGAGCCTGAGATGTTAATTTAAGAAAATTAGGTCTGAGTGCGGTGGTTCATGCTAATCCTAGCTCTCTGGGAGGCTGAGGCAGGTGAATTGCCCTGAGCTCACAGGTTCTAGACCAGCCTGAGCCAGAGTGAGACCCCTGTCTCTAAAATTAGCTGGACATTGTGGTGGGCACCTGTAGTCCCAGGCTATTCGGGAGGCTGAGGCAGGAGAATCGCCTGAGCCCAACAGTTTGAGGTTGCTGTGAGCTCTGACGCCACAACACTCTACCCAGGGTGACAAAGTGAGACTCTGTCTCAAAAAAAAAAAACAATTTAAAAATCATGGGTTATGGCTTTGCATCTGTAGCTCAAGCAGCTAAGGCGCCAGCCACATACATCTGAGCTGGTGGGTTCGAATCCAGCTCGGACCTGCCAAACAACCATGATGGCTGCAACCAAAAAATAGCTGGGCATTGTGGCAAGCACCTATAATCCCAGCTACTTGGGAGGCGGAGGTAGGAGAATCACTTGAGTACAGGAGTTCGTGGTTGTTAGGAGCTGTGATGCTACGGCACTCTTCCCAGGATGACAGCTTGAGGTTCTGTCTCAAAAAAAATAATAAAAAAAAATCATGGGTTATACTAAGAACTAGGAAGATCTCAAACTGAATTTTAAAAGGCAATCAATAGATTGTCAACATGGGGCAGCGCGTGTGGCACAAGGAATAGGGCACCAGCCCCATATGCTGAAGGTGGCGGGTTCAACCTGGCCCCAACCAAAAAAAAAAAAAAAAAAAAAGATTGTCAACATGAAGACAGAGATGTTAGAATTATTTAACAAAGATTTTAGAACAGCCATCCTAACAATGTCTCAATGAGCAATTATGTGTATACTTGAAATAAATGAAAAATAGAAAGTCTCAGCAAATAAATGTAAAGTCTTGGCAAAGGAATAAGAGATATAGAACAAAATGGAAATTTTTGAACCAAAAATTAATTGCAGGGCAGCACCTGTGGCTCATGGAGTAGGGCGCCGGCCCCATATACCGAAGGTGGTAGGTTCAAACTTGGCCTCGACCGAACTGCAAAACAGAAAAATAGCTGGGCGTTGTGGCAGGCGTCTGTAGTCCCAGCTACTTGGGAGGCTAAGGCAAGAGAATCACCTAAGCCCAGGAGTTGGAGGCTGCTGTGAGCTGTGTGACGCCATGGTACTCTACCAAGGGCCATAAAGTGAGACTCTTGTCTCTACAAAAAAAAAAAAAAAAAATTAATTGCAGTAAAAAAAATTCAGTGGGCGGCGAGTGAGGTGGTCCCTCGGATCTGTGTCTTGCTTCAACAGTGCTTGGACAGAACAGGCCCAGGGACTCCCTTTTTTCCAGCCTTCCTCAATTTTCCAGTCTGATTTTTTTCTTTTCCACTTGCAATCTCTGGGACCATCTTCACGGCCATCTCCTACTTCTGGAGCCAGCTAACACCGTTTTTTTTTGTGGTTAGGCCCGTATTACCGATCAACCATGAGCTCACAGGTTCGTCAAAATTATTCCACCAATGTGGAGGCAGCCATCAACCGCCTGGTCAACTTGCATCTGCGGGCCTCCTACACCTACCTCTCTCTGGGCTACTATTTCGACCGTGATGATGTGGCTCTGAAAGGCGTGAGCCACTTCTTCCGCGAGTTGGCGGAGGAGAAGCACCAGGGCTCTGAGCATCTCTTGAAGATGCAAAACAAGCGTGGAGGCCGCGCTCTTTTCCTGGACGTGCAGAAACCATCTCAAGATGAATGGGGTACAACCTTGGACGCAATGGAAGCCACCTTGGCCCAGGAGAAGAGCCTGAACCAGGCTCTTTTGGATCTTCACGCCCTGGGTTCTGCCCGCACAGACCCTCATCTCTGTGACTTCCTGGAGAGTCACTTCCTAGATAAGGAAGTGAAACTCCTCAAGAAGATGGGCGACCACCTGACCAACCTCCACCGGCTGGCTGGTCCTCAGGTTGGGCTGGGGGAGTATCTCTTCGAAAGGCTCACTCTCAAGCACGATTAAGCCTGTGGAGACCAGTGACCTCTGAGGAGCCCTTTTCAAACCATCAGGGCTTCTGCCAGAGTCTCTTCCTCCAGCTACAAGGCAGCTTTTCAATCACCTTGCAGTCTTACCCCAAGCCTTGGACCAAATGGAAATAAAGTTTTGTGCATCTACTCAAAAAAAAAAAAAAAAAAAAATTCAGTGGACAGGGCAGCGCCTGTGGCTCATCTAGTAGGGCAGCGGCCGCATATACCGAAGGTGGTGGGTTCAAACCCAGCCTTGGCTGAACTGCAAAACAGAAAAATAGCCGGGCGTTGTGGCGGGCACCTGTAGTCCCAGCTACTTGGGAGGCTGAGGCAAGAGAATCACCTAAGCCCAGGAGCTGGAGGTTGCTGTGGGCTGTGTGACACCACGGCACTCTACTGAGGACCATAAAGTGAGACTCTTTCTCTACCAAAAAAAAAATTCAGTGGACAGTCTCAATTGCAGAATGGAAAGGACTGAGGAAAAAAGGGGGAAAAACAGTGAACTTGGAAATAGAACAATAGAAATTATCCAGTCTGAACAACAGAGAAAAAACACACACACAAGAAAAGAATAGAGCCTTAAAAACCTGTAGGACTATAGCAAGAGGTCTAATGTTCAAGTTGTCAGATTCCCAGGAAAGGAGAAAAAGTGGAAGGCCAGTAAAATACTGGTACAAATAATGGCTGAAAATGTCTTCAAATCGAAAGAGACATACACCTGTGTATTCAAGAATCTAAGGAAACTTCAATCAAAATGAATTCAAATTCACATTAAGACATCATAGTCAAACTTATGAAAACTACAGATAAAAAATTCATAGCCAAGAGAGAAAACCCATTTTACCTATTATAGAAAAGAGTTTGAAGGACAGCAGATTTCTCAACAGATACCATGGAGGCCAGAAGGAAGTAGAAGTGGCAGAACAGTTCACATGCTGAAAGGAAAGTACAATCTGCCTAGAATCTTACATCCACTAATAATACACTTTCAGGCCTGTGGCTCAAGGAGTAGGGCACCAGCCCCATATACCAGAGGTGGCAGGTTCAAACCCAGCCCTGTCCAAAAACTGCATAATATACTTTCAGAATGAAGGGAAAACAAAGATGTTTTCTATGAAAGAAAACAATTTGTTGCCTACAGACCTATCCTGAAAGAATGTCCTTAAAGTTCTCTACCCAGAAAGGAAACAATAATCAATGAACCTGATAGCATTAGGAATGAAGAACATGGTAAGCAAAAATAAAGGTAAACAGAATAGAATTCCTATTCCTAAGTTTTCTAAAGTATGTTTGATAAGTTAAAATAAAAATTATAACACTGACTATTGTTACTCTAAATGTATATAGAGGTCCGGGTGCGGTGGCTCACGCCTGTGCCCAACACTTGGGTGGATGAGGCGGCTGGATTGCCTGAGCTCACAAGTTTGAGACCAGCTTGAGCAAGAGTGAGACCCCGTCTCAAAAAAAAAAAAAAAAAGATAGCTGGGTGTTGTGGCAGCTGCCTGTAGTCCCAGCTACTTGGGAGGCTGAGACAAGAGAATTGCTTGAGCCCAAGTTTGAGGTTGCTGTGAGCTATGACGCCATCACATTCTACCCAGAGTGACAGAGTGAGACTCTGTCTCAAAAATAAATAAATAAATAAATAAATAAACAAATAAATGTATATATGTAGAGGATATTGAAGATATACTCAGGGGAGGATAAGAGGAAATGAATGCTTAACTTGAACTGGAAAATGACACCACCAGTAGACTGTGATAGGTATGTACTAATATATATGATGTAATAACCCAGAGAAATGACTAAAAGCTATTCAAAGAGATACACTCATAAACATTATACATTCGCTATTTTAAAATGTATTACAAAACTACACTAATAAAGACACTGTGATACTGGCACAAGGATAGACATACAGATAAATGGAGTGGAATTGAAGTCCAGAAATAACAGATGTTTCAACATCTTTTCAATAGATGTTTCTAGGGCAATGATGACCACATGAAAAGCAATGAAGTTGTTTCCCTTCATCACACCATACACATAAATTATATATGGGTCATGTAAGAGCTAAACCTACTGTAGTCTTAGAAGAAAACACAGATGTAAATCTTCATGTTCTTGATTAGGCAGTGATTTCTTAGCTATGACACCAGAAGCACAGCAACAAAAGGGAAAAAAAGATATACTAGATACCATTAGAATCTTTTGTGCTTCAAAGGGCCACTCAGGAAAATGAAAACTCACAGGACGGTTAAAATTCTTGTAATATAAGTGACTTATATCTAGAATATGTAAAGTAGTATTACAACTCAGTAATTAAAAAGACAATCCAATTAAAAAATGGACAAAGGGCTTGGTGCCTGTGGCTCAATGGGCTAAGGCACCAGCCACGTACACCTGAGCTGCCGGGTTCGAATCCAGCCCTGGCCCGCCAAACAACAATGACAGCTACAACCAAAAATGGCCGGGCATTGTGGCGGGCACCTGTAGTCCCAGCTACTTGGGAGGCCGAGGCAGGAGACTTGCTTGAGCCCAGGAATTGGAGGTTGCTGTGAGCTGTGATACCAACGCACTAAAAAAAAAAGGACAAAGGCTCTGAATACATTTTTCTCCAGTGAAAATTTACAAACGGCCAGTAAAGCACATGAAAAGATGCTCAACATTAGCTATCATGAGATGCACACAAATCCTTAACTAAATATTGGGTACCAATTCAATATATGAAAATACTTACACCATGAGTAAATTACATTTGCTCCAGGGATGTAGGCTGGTTTAATATTTGAAAATCAATCACCATGATACACCCACCCCCCCTCAAAAAAAACAACCCCCCCCAAACAAAACAGGATGGTCACCTGTATCTCAGGGCACCAGCCACACGTACTGGGGCTGGTGGGTTCGAACATGGCCTGGGCCTGCTACAACAACAAAAAATAGCTGGGCGTTGTAGTGGCACCAGTAGTTCCAGCTACTTGGGAGCCAGAGACAAGAGAATTGCTTGAGCCCAAGAGTTTGAGGTTGCTGTGAGCTATGACCCCAGGGCACTCTACCAAGGGTGGTGACAAAGTGAGACTGTCTCAAAAAAATAACTTTCAGAAAAACGGAGAACTTCCTTATATGATAAAGATCATTCACAAAAATTTGTGACTAAGATTGGGAATAAGGCAAAGATATCAACTCTGAACGCTCTTACTCAAGTGCTTGAAGAGTTAAGAATTTGTTACTCTTGGGCGGCGCCTGTGGCTCACCGAGTAGGGCGCCGGCCCCATATCCCGAAGATGGCGGGTTCAAACCCGGCCTTTTGGAACTGCAAAAAACAGAAAAATAGCTGGGCGTAGTGTTGGGCACCTGTAGTCCCAGCTTCTCAGGAGGCTGAGGCAAGAGAATCGCCTAAGCCCAGGAGTTGAAGGTTGCTGTGAGCTGTGTGACGCCACAGCACTCTACAGAAGGTGATAAAGTGAGACTCTGTCTCTAGGAAAAAAAAAAAAAGTTTGTTACTCTTAAAGCCCACTGTTGAATAAGACAACAGGTTCGGCGCCTGTGGCTCAATGGGCTAGGGCACCAGCCACGTACACTTGAACTGGCGGGTTCGAATCCAGCTCGGACCTGCCAAACAACAATGACGGCTGCAACCAAAAAGTGGCCGGGTGTTGTGGCGGGCGCCCGTGGTCCCAGCTGCTTGGGAGGCGGAGGCAGGAGACTCGTTTGAGCCCAGGAGTTGGAGGTTGCTGTGAGCTGTGATGCCACGGCACTCTATCCAGGGTGATAGCTTGAGGCTCTGTCTCAAAGAAAAAAAAAAAGGAATAAGACAACAATAAGGCCAGAAAAGGAGAAAACAGGCATACAGATTAGAAAGGAAATAATAACATTGTCTTTATTCGGAGATGATATAATTATGTGCATAGAAAATTCCCAAGGAATCTACAAAAAAATCAATTTTTTTTTTGACCAGGGCTTGGTTTGAACCGGCCACCCACGGTATATAGGGCTGGCGTCCTACTCCTTGAGCCACAGACGCCGCCCTACAAACAAAAGAGTTCAGCAACGTTGCAGAATACAAGTTAAACGTCCAAAAATAATTATCTTTCTAGGCCGGGAGCGGTGGCTCAGGCATGTAATCCCAGCACTCTGGGAGGCCGAAGTGAGCGGATTGCCTTAATTTACAAATTGGAGACCAACCTGAGCTACAGCGAGAACTCCCCCACCCGCCTCCAAAAAATTGCCTGCTTTGGGGCGGCGCCTATGACTCAGTGAGTAGGGTGCCAGCCCCATATACCGAGGGTGCCGGGTTCAAATCCGAACCCGGCCAAACTGCAACAAAAAAATAGCTGGGTGTTGTGGTGGGCGCTTGTAGTCCCAGCTACTCGGAGACTGAGGCAAGAGAATCGCCTAAACCCAGGAGTTGGAGGTTGCTGTCACACCGCACTCTACCGAGGGCGATAGAGTGAGACTGTCTCTACAAAAAAATTAAAAAAAAAAAAAGCCGGGCGCGGTGGCCCACTTCTGTAATCCCAGCACTGTGGGAGGCAGAAGAGGGAGAATTGCTTGAGCTCAGGATTTCGAGACTCGCCTGAGCAAGAGTGAGACCTTGACTCATGAAAAAAATGGAAAAACCCAGGCGGGTGCCGGGGCCAGCGCCTGTAATCCCAGCGGCTTCTGAAGGCGGAGGCAGCGGGATGCCCACAGCCCGAGTCAGAGGTTGCAGTGAGCTACCACGCCCACTGCACTCTGCTTAGGGGCATATGGGTGGCACTGTGTCTCAACAACAACAACAACAACAACTAAAAAAAAAGAGGAAAGAAATAAAAAATAAGCAACGAAATAAAAACAAACCAACAACAACAACAAATTTAAATTGCCTGCTTTGTGGTGAGCTCCTGTAGTCACCAAGTCCGCCACAATGCCGGCTATTTTTTAGAGACAGTGGTCTCTGTTTCAAAAGAAAAGTTATCTTTCTATACAGTAGTAATGAAAACATGGATACGTATACAGGGTGGCCATAAAGTTGGTGTGCAATTTAAAATTCGTGGGTCGTTTATAATTTTTAAATTGCACACGAACTTTATGGCCACCCAGTCTATTTAAAATACAATAACATTAACTGTTCAAAAGAAAAAATATGTAGGTGTTTAACAGAATTAATACAGGATGCATTTGGTTAAATGTAATAACTGATGAACGAAATAACAGATTAGGCTGGGCGCGGTGATTCAGGCCTGTAATCCTAGCACTCAGAGTGACCGACGCCGGTAGATTGCTTGAGCTCAGGAGTTCAAGACCACCCTGAGCAAGAGCCAGACTCCGTCTCTAAAAATAGATGCGCCTGTGGCTCAACGGGCTAAGGCGCCAGCCACTACACCTGAGCTGGAGGGTTCGAATCCAGCCTGGGCCCGCCAAACAACAATGACGGCTGCAAACAAAAAATGGCCAGGCATTGTGGCGGGCGCCTGTAGTCCCAGCTACTTGGGAGGCGGAGGCAGGAGACTCGCTGAGCCCTTGGAGGTTGCTGTGAGCTGTAGTGCCACAGCACTCTATCCAGGGTGACAGCTTGAGGCTCTGTCTTAAAAAAAAAAAAAAAAAAGATGGACATTGTGGCGGGCGCCTGTAGTACCAGCTACTCGGAGGCTGAGCAGAAAAACTGCTGCAGTCCAAGAGTTTGAGGTTTCTGTGAGCTGTGATGCCACAGCACCCTACAGAGGGTGACAAATTGAGACTCTGTCTTTAAAAAAAAAAATCTACAAATTGAAATGTCTGCACTGTTCCTCAACACCACCAATAAAATTTCAATTACAAAAGCAAAAAAAAAAAAAAGTTTAAGTCCAGAAAACAGCCACTTTTTCTTTTTGCAATTGGGTCTACAGGTATCCCTGTCATAATTTTAAGCGTATGGATGAAATAGAGTGGAAATAGCACTGGGCTGGGAGTCAGAATACTTGGATCCTCATCTTGCATCTCACTAGGTAGGTGACCTTGGGAAAGCTCTTATTTCCTTGGGCTTCAGTTTCCTTAATTGTAAAATGAGGAATTTGACCTCTGAAGTCGTTGGTAATTTTATCAATCTACCCTATGGTTTCCTTCTGCAACTTCCCCACCACCCCCAAGAAGGAGGGAGCGCTAATTCTGTGCTGGTCTTCAGTAAACATTTGCCAGAGCGGTAGGAAGCGGCTGTCCAGGCGCCCTCTTCTCAGTTCTGGAGCACAAGGCCCTTAGCAGCCGACTGCGGTTTGTTCGTTGTCTCTTTTTCAGTCTGTGAAGTCCTTTAGATTACTTTTCACACCCTATCCTCATTTCTGGAATAGAGTTGATGCTCAAATAATTAGTGAATGTGTGAGGGAAACAAGTGGACCCTGCCATCCAGGAGCTGCGTAGTTAACTCATAAAGTTTGCAAAAAATTTATAAATGATCCCGAATCCTCAAGGCGACTGTCCGCTTGTGAACCTAACGCAGTTCAGAGGTGAAGAAAGCCTTCAGCCCTGACTGGCAGAGAGGCAGACCAGACGGCGGGGGGCGGAGCCTGAGCCCGTCAGCACCCGCGGTGCGCGCGCCCCCGCCCTCGCCGCACGGGCTTCGCGACCCGCGACCCCGGCAGGCTAGCAGCGCGCTATCTTCGCGTCGCTCTGGGCTGGCGGCCGTGGCGCCGCGCGGGTGGGTGGGATCGCGGCGGAGTTTCTGGCGCCTGGGCAGGGACAAGAGGACGCTATGGCGGCTGCCGTGCTGGCGGCTTCCGCTGTCCACGCCGCGGCGAGGTGAGGGGACCGCCTCTTCTACGACTGAGGAAGCCACAGCTGCCCGCCTGCCTTCCACGCGGGCCGCGGCTCCGGCATGGCCGGGATCATTAAGAAGCAGATCCTGAAACACCTGTCCCGGTGAGCGCGACAGCGCCGGTCCCCGGCGGCTTCGGGGCCCTTCCTAACCTTCTTGGACCTCCCCCTCCCCCCTTACGCCGCGCCTGGTGCCGGCCCCCCGCTTTCCAGCCCTAGGTCGGGATTGCGTGGCTGCTCCTGTCTGAACTCGAGCCCAGACTGCCTCCCCTGCGCCCGCTGCGCCCACCGTTGTCACCGCTCTGTTCTTCCCCTGTCCTGGGCCCTCTGGTAAAGGGCGCTTCTGCCCTTGCGCCTGTGCCCTAGTCTCCTCCCTACGCCAGTGGCTTCCTGGACTTTTTCCAGAGGGCTCTCCAGGCTTGTTGCCCCCAGCCTTAGCTCCCACTCCTCGGAGGAGTCACCGCGTCCTGTGACTGTCTCTCCAAGGCCCCCACGGAGCCCACATTTTCCTTCCCGCGCCTGCCGCCTCCCGCCTCCCGCGTTCGAACCCACTCCCCCTACCTGGTAGCGTCTGCCCGCCTCTTGACCCGCCCCACCAACTGGGCGTCTTCCCTCCTCTCCCAGACACTATCCTCCGGCCGGTTCTAAATAACCCTGCCGCCCAGTTCTGCACAGCTCAATTCCCTCTCAGATTTCCAACGCCGAGGCTGGTTTTCTCTTTCCTTCTCTCTCTTCTGTCTGACCCTGTTGCATCACCCGTGAAAAAGCCCTGCACCCAGGGCCATTCCTCTGAACTCCTTTCTATTTCTACTTCTTTTTTTTTTTTTTTTTTTTTTGAGACAGAGCCTCAAGCTGTCACCCTGGGTAGAGTGCTGTAGCATCACAGCTCACAGCAACCTCCAATTCCTGGGCTCAAGTGAGTCTTCTGCCTCCACCTCCCAAGTAGCTGGGACTACAGGCGCCCGCCACAACGCCCGGCCATTTTTTGGTTGCAGCCGTCATTGTTGATTGGCGGGCCCGGGCTGGATTCGAACCCGCCAGCTGAGGTGTACGTGGCTTGCGCCTCAGCCCGTTGAGCCACAGGCGCAGAGCCTCTACTTCTACTTCTTTTTTCATTACACAGACTAATTGTAGAAAAGTCATGAGAGTTGGAGCTGAAGTTTCAGCAACCTTCCCTTTAAGATGATATGGAGGGTTTTTTCGACAGCCTGTGGACCAACAACATCCACTTCTGCTCTGCAGCTTTTTATTAAGCAATGTTATGTCGCTCAGTAATTGGGGCATAAGGAGGATGGCAAGCAAAAGAGTTCGCAGTTGTAGATGGTGACTTCTAATCCCTGTGTTACAGGTTGTCAGAACTGGAAGTCACAAAAATTGAGATGTAGCTTTTCTCTTAGTTTTCACACCTTATTCTAGGCTGGAGTTAGTGATGGTTAATACCTTAACATTTTTTTTTTTTTTGAGACAGAGTTTCACTTTGTGGCCCTGAGTAGAGTGATGTGGTGTCATAGCTCACAGCAACCTTAGACTCTTGGGCTCAAGCGATTCTCTTGCCTCAGCAGCCGCCTGCCACAATGCCTGGCTATTTTTAGAGGCAGGGTCTTAACACTTGCTCAGGCTGGGCTTGAACACCTCAGCGGAAGTAGTTCATCCCCCTCGGCCTCCCAGAGTGCTAGGATTTACAGGGATGAGCCACCGCGCCTGGCCTCTTAATTAACTTTTGTATCTGAAGTGGAGAGTAATATAGGGCTTGGCACCACAGTAAGTGGTTTTCAGAAAGTGTGTGTTGAGGGTGGAGGGAATGCCAGACAATATGGGACACCTAGGCCATGCAGTGATATATCTCTCTGGTCTTATGGCATTTGTAGGCAGTATGTGAGACACTTTTCTGCCGCTGCATTCCTGTTTCTTGGATGATATTGTGGCTTATTTGATCTTAGACTTTAATCGGTAATTAGATTCAGATATATCTCATGGTTTTTTTTTTTTTTTGAGACAGAGCCTCAAGCTGTCACCCTGGATAGAGTGCTGTGGCATCACAGCTCACAGCAACCTCCAATTCCTGGGCTCAAGCGAGTCTCCTGCCTCTGCCTCCTAAGTAGCTGGGACTACAGGCACCTGCCACAATGCCCGGCCATTTTTTTTTTTGGTTGCAGCCACCATTGTTTGGTGGGCCCGGGCTGGATTCGAACCTGCCAGCTCAGTTATACGTGGCTGGCGCCTTAGCCCGTTGAGCCACAGGCGCCTAGCCTATATCTCATGGTTAATCACCACATTATAAAAGAGAAAGCAGTTTGGAAGGTGGAGTTGGAAAGTGCCTTTGGACTGTTGGATTACCCTAGTGTATTCTTTCTCAACTATTGTTTTTTTTTTTGGTCAGGGCTAGGTTTGTTTTTTTGTTTTTTTGTTTTTGAGACAGAGCCTCAAGCTGTCACCCTGGGTAGAGTGCTGTAGCATCACAGCTCACAGCAATCTCCAATTCCTGGGCTCAAGCGAGTCTCCTGCCTCTGCCTTTCAAGTAGCTGGGACTACAGGTGCCCGCCACAACGCCCGGCAATTTTTTTTTTTTTTTGGTTGCAGCTGTCATTGTTGTTTGGCGGGCTTGGGCTGGATTCGAACCCGCCAGCTCAAGTGTACGTGGCTGGCGCCTTAGCCCGTTGAGCCAGGGGTGCCGAGCTGGTCAGGGCTAGGTTTGAACCCGCCAATTCTGGTATATGGGGCTGGTGCCCTACTCCTTGAGCCACAGGTACTGCCCTTTTTTAACAGTTGTAAATCTGGGTGTTCTGTAAGTCTGGTTGTTGTGTATAAAGATTTGAAAGTATTTGGGGCATAACCAAAGATTGCAGAATGGGGCAGATAATTTTACCAGAGGAAAACTTTATTAATTTGAGTGGACATACAATTTTAAGATTTAGAGGTGATTTCACCTATCATAGCATTTAATAACCTGGGCTCCTTCTGATTTACTTTCTTCTCTAAAATGGAGATAATAGTATCTACTTCAGGAGGCTTTTGTGAAGGTTACATGAGTTAATATATGTAAGGACTTAGTGAAGTGCCTAGCACATAGGAAGTGCTTGATAAAACATGAGCTATGGTTATTTTGGGGGCCACAATCTGTGTGACAATTTTTTTCTTTGAGACAGAGTCTCACTAAGTCGCCCTTGGTAGAGTGCTGTGGTGTCACAGCTCACAGCAACCTCAAACTCTTGGGCTGAATCAATTCTCTTGCCTCAGCCTTCCAAGTAGGCGGGACTATAGGCACCCACCACAACGCCCAGCTATATATATATATATATACATATACATATATATATATATTTTATTTATTTATTTATTTTTGTTCTTGTTGTAGTTGTCATTATTGTTTTTGAGCAGGGCCAGGCCAGGTTTGAACCCGCTAGCCCCGGTGTATGTGGCCAGCACCCTAACCATGGAGCTACAGGTGCTGAGCCCTGTGCAATAATTTGATACCAGCCATAGACCTTCTCTCCAGAAAAATCCATGTATGCAAACAGGTAATTTTTTAATATAGTTTGGTAGGGAGGAGTTATTAAACCCAAAACACATGTTTGAATCAAGGCATCCTAAAACTAGGTGATTCTTTGATCTAGTTCAACACTTCATTTTATGGCTAAGGGAACTAAACCTAGAAAGTAAAAGTGACTTGCTCAAGGTGCATAGTAAGATATGGTGGTAGGACAGAATTGACCGTCTTAATTGGCACACTTTCTCCTATAGTGCATATATTCTGTGTACCCTCTGTGAACATAGTTTTTATTTATTTATTTATTTTTTGGCCAGGGCTGGGTTTGAACCTGCCACCTCCAGCATGTGGGGCTGGCGCCCTACTCCTTTGAGCCACGGGCGCCGCCCTGTGAACATAGTTTTTAAATAAAATTTTTTAACAGTATATGCTGACACATTCAGTGAACTCAGTGAACAAAGTGTTTTTTTAGATGTAGTAGGAATAAGTATGACAGAAATTTCTGATTTTCTCAGCATTGAAAAAGGGACTGAGGAGGAGGAAGAGGTTATGCTATAGCTGCAGTTTCAGGGTTCTAGGAAGAAGTCCTAGGATATGAGTCTGGTTGAGGAAAAGGCCAAACTCCTAGGGACTTTGTGTTTGTTTAGTTTGAAAAAGCTACTTAATCATATGTTACATTGGTGTTTCTGTTTAGTCTCCACCACACATACACAGGCTAGCCTACCTGGGAGGGAACAGTGGCTCTATGGCTTGCTAAATCAGATGGGGAGAGAGAAGAGAAGGTATACTGAGTTACTGTGTTAAACATATATTTTAGGTGTTTGATAGTTACTTGTTGCTAATGATGACAGTGCCATTTGACCAGGAGGAGAATGTCCTGTAGCAGAGAGGATATTCTAGTGATTCTGATATTATGTATAATTTTGGGCATGAAATTTTTCAGATAATAAAGTTTCTTGGCTCAGCGCCCATAGCACAATGGTTATGGTGCCAGCCACATACTCCAGGCTTGCGGGTTCGAACCCGGCCGGGGCCAGCTAAACAACTGCAACAACAACAAAAATAGCCGAGCATTGTAGTGGGCGCCTGTAGTCCCAGGTACTTGGGAGGCTGAGGCAGGAGAATTACTTAGGCCCAGGACTTTGAGGTTGCTGTGACACCACGACCTTCTACCCAGGGCATCATAGTGTGACTCTGTCTCCAGAAAAAAAAAAAAAGTTTCTTGTTGGGATTTTTTTTTTTTTTTTTTTTCGGTAGAGACAGAGTCTCACTTTATTGCCCTGGGTAGAGTGCCGTGGTATCACACAGCTCACAGCAACTTCCATCTCCAGGGCTTAGGAGATTCTCTTGCCTTAGCCTCCTGAGTAGCTGGGACTACAGGTGCCCGCCACAATGCCCGGCTATTTTTCTGTTTTTTGCAGTTTCGGCCGAGGCTGGTTTTGAACCCACCACCTTCAGTATATGGAGCTAGTGCCCTACTCGATGAGCCACAGGCGCCGCCCGTTGGGATGTATTCTTATTAGTAGAGTATTTTGGTAAACAAGATTTGGGGAGAATGGTATTCAAGATGTTTTTCTTAAATGCCTTCTATAGGCCAGGCACTGATCTGGGCACTGAGGATACAGCAGGGAATAAAGGTAAATGTCTCTTAAAGGTATTAACCTATGGTTTGTAAGACTGCTCAAGAAGTACAGCTTTTTTTTGAGACAAAGTTTCACTTTGTTGCCCTTGGCAGAGTGACATGGCATCGTAGTTCATAGCAACCTCAAATTCTTGGGCTCAAGTGATGCTCATGTCTTAGCTTCCAAAGTAGCTGGGGCTATAGGTGCCCAACACAACACCTGGCTGTTTTTTTGAGACATGGTCTGGCTCTTGCTTATGCTGGCCTCACACTCCTGAATTCAAGTGATCCACTCACCTCAGCCTCCCAGAGTGCTAGGATTACAGACATGAGTCACCTAGCATACCCTAATACATAATAGCTTTAATGTACTATATTCATTTAAATAGACCTTGGAGGAAACCTTTACTTAGAAACACAAAGTAATCATTCATTTAAAAAATATTCAAGGCTAGGCATGGTGTTTAATAAAGCATAGCTATTTAACATGGCCAGAAAAGTTAGGAACACTAGGATGGCATGGTTGATAGAAACCTGACTAGCTCTTTTAGAAACCTATTAGAAGTCCTGATTATTTACTCTAAATGACTGCAGGAAATGTAAACCTGAGGGACAGAGACATGACTGATGGCCAAGATATTTTGAAAGCCTAAGTATAAGGTGAAATTCAGAGGCATAAAAGATTTCAGAATTCCTTTTGGAGGAGTAAAGAGGGTCTGACTATGAACTTAGCCCTCTTAAAGTTCATGATCAGTACCTCCACTCATTATTCTTCATTCTAGAGAGCACTGAGGAGCTGGAGAGATCTTAGAGATCACTGGTGGGGGCAGCCTCCAGTAGACAGTAAGGAACTCCAGACTCCAAGAGGCTAACTGCTTATACACGGTCCTTTTAGGTGGTGGTTTGTAGGGCAAGTCTCAACTTCCAGGTCATGTCCCTTTACTCTAGGCTTTAGTTATTATCATGTTCATTTCCTTTTTTTTTTTTTGTACGAAAGGTCTTTATTGGTGGGGAAGCTGCAGAGCAGCATTAAGGAGGTGGGGAGGGGGGGAGAGAGAGAGAGAGAGAAGACACGGGGGGACGGGGGGAGAGGAGGAGGAGAA
>CAUYRH010134732.1:0-20495 GCA_963574655.1 Perodicticus potto | reverse complement strand
GATGGTTTTATTTAAAGACGGGTTCAAGCTCAGAACACGCTGTTCTTTTGGGGAAATATCCCCTTGACCTTTCATTCTTGTCTGGTTTGGTGTCTTCTCTTGGATGATACATGATTGGGACGATTTTATTTATTTTTTTTTGTAGAGACAGAGTCTCACTTTACCGCCCTGGGTAGAGTGCTGTGGCATCACACAGCCCACAACAACCTCCAACTCCTGGGCTTAGGTGATTCTCTTGCCTCAGCCTCCTGAGTAGCTGGGACTACAGGCGCCCGCCACAACACCCGGCTATTTTTCTGTTTTGCAGTTTGACTGAGGCCGGGTTTGAACCCACCACCTTCGGTGTATGGGGCTGGTGCCCTACTCTGTGAGCCACAGGCTCCGCCCAATTGGGAGGACTTTTGATCAATTACTTCCAGATTCTCTGGCACACGCTGGTGTGAACCTGTCTTGAGTGATCCCATGTGAATACATGTATGTGTCATTGCTGCTGGAAGAGGGGTAGGGGGTGTGCCAAGCAGAAAAGACAAGCACTAAATAGAACAGATAAATAGATATTTGCCATGGTAATAGCTTTTTCACTCTGCAAAAATCTTCTGTGAGCCTTTTTTTTTTTTTTGAAACAGAGTCTCACTTTAACGCCCTTGGTAAAGTGCCCTGGAATCACAGCTCACAGCAACCTCAAATGGGCTCAAGCAATTCTCTTGCCTCAGCCTCCCAGTAGCTGCACATTGCAACACATTTTTATTGTTGTTGTTATTGTTGTCATTGTTGTTTAGCAGGCCCTGGCCGGGTTCAAACCCACCAGTGCATGTGGCCAGTGCATGTGGCCAGTGCATATGGCCAGTGCACTACCCACTGAGCTGTGGGCGCCAAGACTTCTGTGAGCCCTTGTTCAGTGATAGACATGGAATTTTAGAGCTGAGAAGAGGTTTTAGAATGAATCCCATTTTGCGTAAGAATATATTAAAGGAATAAAACTCATATTGCAGCACAGGGTCTGAGATCTGGTTACAGAATGTGAAAAATCCCACATTTAGTGGCACTTCGAAAATAAGCACGATATACCATTAAAGGTTAAAGAAATGCTGTTTTAAATTTTCATTCATTCTGATTTATTGCCTGAATCTCCCTATATGAAATAGGGCTACAGTATGCCAGGATCACCGGTTCTGTTTTTGTCATGGGAATGGAATGTTTTTTGAACTGCTGAAGTATAGTAGATAATTCCATGTCTGGAAAAAAAAAAAGAAAAGGCCTTGGGGGTTGGTGAAGGGAGAGAATGGAAGGAAAAAAAGATCCTCTCATTTCCTAATAATTGCAACGGCCAGGAACGTGTCACAATGGCGTTCAGGAAAATGTGGCGAGGCCTCTCACAGCTGCGGGTGCGCCTGGTTTCTCTTGTTCCAGGTGGAGAACCTGGAAGAGGCACAGGCCATCTGTCCAGTACCCACAAGGCCTGAGAGTTTTGCCTCTTCCCTGCAATGGCTAGATTTTTTTTTTTTTTTTTTTTGATCTTTGTTGTTTTACTGTTGGCCTCTTGGCCCCTAGGGGCAGCGTGCGCCCTGCGTGCAGGGCCTGGAGCCTCTGATCCTGCCCCGCTGGAAAGGCCTCTCAAAGGGGGCGTTCTTCTGCCCACTGGGACTCTGGCCATTGTCCTCGCTAGTCCCGCAAGGGGGCTGAGAAAGAGCCTTTTTAAATGGTCTTATGAGAACAAAGGGGACCCAGAGCAGTGCTTCATTACAGGCTCATTGGCCACACTAGCAGGCCCGCCCCTCGTTGCAGTAGCCGTGGCCACCACCAGTCCTCTGTGAGCCGCTTAAGGCTGTCACTGACGCCCACTTGCTGGCCCCTGGCGGGCTGCCCCTGCTGTCCTCTCCTGGGCCCTGCACGGAGCTGGCGCTGCACTTCAAGCCCCGCCGCACCGGTGGACACGAGACACCGCCCAGGCCACTCCCATGGCGCATCCCTTTCCTAAGCTACCGTGAGGGACCACGTTTAGAAGATCTGGCACGCACTGATCGCTGTTTGACCGTTCTCTCCATCGGCTGGACAGACCTGGACGAGCACAAACCAGGAGCCGGGTATCCGCGGCCAGGATTGGGTTTAGACAGAAAACAGACACGTGCGTGAGCCTAAACATATTCTCTGAGCCTCTTTGGGCAAAATGGAACCAAGCAGTTTTAGGAGCTGTTTACAGTGTATGTAATGTGCCCCTTGCTTAAATCACAATTGCGTGTCATCGTAGTATGGAACAGACTTCATCCGACCGCAGCAGCTTTGGAAAGTGTTTCTGAAGCGGTGAGGCACGAGGAGATGAGTGCTCTTCCCGGGAGAAACCACCTGCCCCGAGGCCCACCCTGCCGCCTTCCCTGACTACACTCCTCTTCAGTGGGACTTTCCAAGCTTGCAGCCACGCTTCTGGGCAGGCGCTGCACAGTGGCAAATCTTGATGCATAAGACACTCAGACAAGCCAAACGGGGCCGGACGGGCCGTATTGTGGGAAGCCAGGCAGTAATCTGAATAGGCAGATTTTCCTGGGTGGCCTGAGGGCAATTCCAGATTCAATCACTGCCACGCTGTCGTTCTCAGGGAGGATCTAGCCAATGCCCACATGACAGGGGACAAAGAACATTCACCTCCTCCCAGGGGAGCCTCCCAAAGGACCAAAGTGCTACCGGGGTTGGTTAAAAGGCTGACCCATGGGCACCTGCAAAGAGGACTCGTGATAACTTTGGATGAGGCTCGGGGAGGACAGGTGGGAAGCACAAACCCACTGGCAGCTGGGAACAGCTGCAGATCCTGTCTTAAATTTTTTTTTTTTCCAGTTTTTGGCTGGGGCTGGGTTTGAACCCACCACCTCGCAAATGGGGCCCGCGCCTTACTCCTTTGAGCCACAGGCGCCGCCCCCGATCCTGTCTTTCCTCCAACAAAAGACCACTTGTTCCTTCTTTCTTGAGATGGGTAATGAAGAAGGCAATTTTTTGCAGAGTGGAGCAGACAGCAGTTCAAGCTGGAGATTGGAAAACCTCTTCCCAGATCCCGGCCCACAGTCTAATTGTCGAACAGTGGCCACTGTGGCCCTTCAGCTGGGTTAATTAGTGCAGCCCTGTTCCTTACTGCTGTCCACGCTGGGTGGCAGTGATGGCCTATTGTCCACAGCACGCCAACTGTTGCACCTAAGGTCCCCCAAAAGGGAAAAAGAGAAGAAATAATAGATTTGGCATTTTCAAAGCACACCATCTTTTTCTTGCTGGATTGATTTCTGGCAAACCTGCCAAATAACTGGTCTGCCTTCTTTGATGTGTATTCATTTTAACCTTTATTTACATTTTCTCCTTTTTTTCCCCTACAGTAATCATGAATTAAATGTGAAAGGGTTGTTTTTTTTTTTTTTTTTTAATTATTAAAAAGGAAACAAGACCTCATCAGATAATCTGAAACTTAGATATGCCAGTGAAGGAAACCCCTAGTGGAGACCCTTAAAACTGCCAAAAGATGTAAAGTGTTTAGACATGGGGAAGAGCTGTACCCCCAGCCGGAGACCCCAGGTTGATACAGCAACTCCACTTGCCATCCTCTCAGATTATTACACTCCCAAGAGTGAATCTTCTCCCAAAGCCTCCTGGTCCTGATGGCTGACACCTAGTCTGCCCTACCTGAGGGGCCAATTGCAGTCCTCCTGAGGAAAACTTGCCACACAGGTTTTTCCCCATCTGGGATGGTGGAGCAAATGACAGCTTGGCTGTTGAAATGCTCTGAAATACATTAGGTGAACAGGCTCCAAGCAAAGTGGGTTAAAGCCCAGGATAAATGACGCAATCCTGGCTTCCTCTAGGGCTGGCTTGAGAAGGAGGTGGAAGGCTTCCATAAAGAGATTTCTAGCCTTGCTCAGTCAACTAGAGGTGGTGAAATTATCCAAGGGCCTTACACTGGCTGGAGCAGAATTCTATGGGCTGCTTTTGGAAGGAAAGCCTGTTTAATCTGGAGCAACAGGATCTCAAAATGAGTGGAATTTGTGTGTAGGAAGGGGATGCTTGTGGGGGGATGGGCAAGAATATGTAAATATTTATTGATCATAGTTTTAAAAGTCTGGGGAGAAATCTGCTAAATGAAATGTTCAACATACATTTAATACTCAAATGCCTTGCCTATAATGAAACAGTCAATTTTAAATCTAAAGTTTTGCTTTCTTAAAAATTCTATGAAAGTTTCAAAATTCATTTTGTTCACCCTCTTAATCTTAACTCAGTACTTAAATATTGCCTGAACTGTTTCTAAACTCCGACTTTGAACTAGTTAAAAATATGATTTAATTAGACCTATTTCTGAAACCTATAAGATTTCCCACCAGTGGGGGATGGCCCACTTGCCAGTTGAATCAGCACGCTGGCATCAAAGCTGATCTCTACATCTCAGCTTCAGCATGTATATAAAAACAGTGTTTAAGTTAACACTGTTTTCTTTAAAAAACAAAAAGATGATCTTTAGTCTAATTCACAATTATTGGAAACTATAACATATTTGATGCTTTTTTTTTTTTGTAGAGACAGAGTCTCACTTTATCACCCTCAGTAGAGTATCATGGTGTCACACAGCTCACCGCAACCTCCAACTCCTGGGCGTAGGCGATTCTTTTGCCTCAACCTCCCGAGTAGCCGGGACTACAGGCGCCCACCAGAATGTGTGGCTATTTATTTATTTATTTTTATTTTTATTTTTTATTTTTTGCATTTTTTGGCCAGGGCTGGGTTTGAACCCACCACCTCTGGCATATGGGGTCGGTGCCCTACTCCTATGAGCCACAGGGGCCGCCCACATCTGGCTATTTTTTTGTTGCAGTTTGGCCTGGGCCAGGTTTGAACCCGCCACCCTCGGTACATGGGGCCAGCACCCTACCCACTGAGCCGCAGGCACCATCCTTATTTGATGCTTTAATAGGCACTCTGCATTAATGTTTGAATAATTGTGGATGATATTGGGCTTCTGGAACTTTAAGGAAAAAAGTTAAATAATTTATCACCTTTACAGAAAAAAATGATGTACATTATATATATTCTATATAATAAGGAACCAGTTACCCTTATTTTGATTGGCATTCAAAAGTATTGTAATACCAATTATATTCATTTGATATTGGTGTAGTACTTTATATGGTATCTGCTTTGTTTTGTTATGCATTTGGCAAATATTTATTGATTTCCTCCAATGTTTCAGGAATTGAAATATATCACTACTACAGCTGTTCTTAGAGTCTTATTCAGTAGAAGATACAAACATAGAAGCAAATAAAGATGAAACCTTGTGTTTTGAGTGTTAAAATAAAGAAATAAACTGGGAACCAAAAGCAGGAAGATACAAACTCTGCCCAGAAGAATGAAGTGAAAGCCGGGAAGGCTTCCAGTAGGAGGCAGCATTAGGAATAGCTCAATGTTCTTCACTCCCTCTCTGACACTGTAACCACAGTCTCCTGCGTGGTCTCCCAGCTTCCACATTTAAGGCAAGGGGAAAGGTAGAGATTCTAACAGTGGGGCTAGTGTACTCACCACTCGAGGCCTGGAGTTCTTCAGCAGGAAAAGGGAATAGTTGTTATGATTAGAAGTGACAGCCAGACCCCTGCAGGAAATCAACAAGGACCATCAGCCAACTAGCAATAAAGAATACAATCATGTATTCTTTATGTTTACTAAACATTAACATCATGAAAGTAAAATTCTGGTGAATGGCACTTAAGAATTCTGACTCCTGGGCGGCGCCTGTGGCTCAATGGGTAGGGTGCCAGCTCCACATACCGAGGGTGGTGGGTTCACCCCAACCCCGGGCCAAACTGCAACAAAAAATAGCCAGGCATTGTAGTGGGCTCCTGTAGTCCCAGCTACTTGGGAGGCTGAGGCAAGAGAATCGCCTAAGCCCAAGAGCTGGAGGTTGCTGTGAGCTGTGACACCACAGGACTCTACCGAGGGCGACAAAGTGAGACACTGTCTCTAAAAAAAAAACAAAAAAGAATTCTGACTCCTGCCCTTGGCCCAGGAGCCTGGCAGTCAGGTTGCTCCAGACTTTTGTACCTGTTGTTCCTTCTGTCTATAGAGTACCTTCCCCCTCTTTAAGGATGCTCAAGGTAGGCACTGATTCCTTCGGGACACTCTCCTGACAGCCCCCACCTGAGGGCACTGGGCGGCCCCTCTACTTCATTCACTCATTCGACTAGAGCTCCCTGAGTTCTTGCCCAGTGGTAGATACTAGAAACACGGTGGTGAACAAAACAGACAAAACATTCTGCCCTCGAAGAGCTTACATTCTAGTGCGGGGAAATGTCAGTAAGCAAGATGAAGGGGGAATCAGAGCATGTTAAAGTAGTGGGGAGTTGGCGGGGCGGCCTACCCCGGCAGGAAGGAGCTGATAAAACGCAGACCCACCGTAAGTACATTTTATGATCACTTTTAAATTCCTTAAATTCCCTACAGACGATACACCTTTATTGCCTGGACCCAGGGCAGGTTCCTCACCACACCGTGCTGCTGACCTGGTATACTGCTGAGTTAAAGTGGTAAGTACAATGTAGGAAAGTGAGCAGGTGCAAGGGAGGAGGGAGGGGTCACAGTTTTAAATAAGGTGTTCAGGGTAGAGATTACCAAGGGCTCCAAGCAGAAGGAACAGTAAATGCAAAGGTCCTGAGGCAGGAGAAAGTGAGTAAGGGGAGAATAGTGAGAAATAGAGCAATAACGGGGCACAGACCACACAGGGCTCTACAGGCCCTTGGGACAAGTATGTGTGGCACTCAGAGTGAGATGGGAGGAAAGACGTGATCAAACATCCTTTTTGAAAGGATCACTCTGTGGAGAGCAGACTGGCAGGAGGACATTATGGGGGAACAGGAGAATTGAGGAGAACCAGTTTCCTTAAGGCTGTAGTCTTTTGTAATACCCCAGCCAAGAGCTAAAGGCCAGATGGTCAAGATAATAGCAATAAAAGTGATGAAAATTGTCAAATATTGAAGGGAGAGCTCACAGGACTCCATGACCCAGTCAGCGTGAGGTATGAGCCTTAAAGAAGAATCAAAGAGAGCACGAAAGATTTTTGGATCTGCCGTTAACAGAGATGGGGGAAGCTGTGTCCCAAAAGGGGCCTGTCTGTGGACAGGGTGGGAAGAAGCAGGAACTCAGCGTTGGGTGACATGTCTGCCCGAAACCAAGCACAGATGTGCCCTAGACAGCGGGTTCTGAGGGGACACAACTTTGGGAGTCGGCATACACGTATAAGTCTCATTTAAAGATGAGTGATGATGATGGGCGGCATCTGTGGCTCACCGAGTAGGGCGCTGGTCCCATATGCCGAAGGTGGCGGGTTCAAACCCGGCCTCGGCCGAACTGCAAAACGGAAAAATAGCCGGGCATTGTGGCGGGCGCCTGTAGTCCCAGCTACTCGGGAGGCTGAGGCAAGAGAATCGCCTAAGCCCAGGAACTGGAGGTTGCTGTGAGCTGTGTGACGCCACGGCACTCTACCGAGGGCAATAAAGTGAGACTCTATCTCTACAAAAAAATAAAATAAAATAAAGATGAGTGATGATGGATAGAAGAGACTTCCTAGGACTGAACCTTGATGTTCTCTTTTGTACCTCTTTTATCAGGAATATGAAGAGAAGCTAGCAAAAGAGACCGAGCTGGAGCAGCCAGAAGTAGAAGGGAAGAAGCCAGGTGACAGTGAAAAAACCATTTATTTGACACAGAGGGAGGGACCCACCATGTCAAATGCTGCTGATCACGAAGAGTCCGTTGGATTTAGCAAAACAAAGGTGCCTGTACCCTTGACAAGGTCAGTTTCAGGGGTGGCAGTCTGGCTGGGCTGGATTCAAGGGAGAATGGGAGGAGAGGATTTGGAGAAGGCAAGTGCAGACAGCCATTCCAAGAATTTCACTCTAAAGGGGAAAGAACTAGGACCCTCTTCCTGGGGAGGAGGTGGGGCTGAGGGAGGGTCCATTTAGATGGGAGAAGTGACAGCACAGTAGAATGCTTCAGGAGAGGCTCAGTAAAGGGGGAAGGATTGATGGTGCCAGAGGGAAGAGGGGTACACTGGAGCGACATCTTCAAGGAGCAAGGAGGGCATGGGCTGGGTGGAGCCGGTGGAGGGGCTGGCCTCTGTCAGGGCATGGAAAGTTCGTCCAGAGAACAAGAGGGAGGCAGAGAAAAGATACAGGCATCTGGTGGGGTGTGGGTGATGTGGGGACAGAGGTGCATGTGGGTCTCCCACCTGAGAAGGAGGGTAGGCAGGTTGGTTTAAGGCCAGATGCACCGTGAGCTCCATGAGGCCAGGAACTTTGTCTCTGTTCCCCACTGTCCTCCAGCGCTAGCACCAGGGATTTTTGTTGCCGTGTGCACAAGGAGGGCACAAGACCAGTGCCATCACCTCTAGGCAAAAGAGAAAGTTTGAGAACCCCAACACATTAGTTTATAGGCACCATCACAATTCCACAGCTTAGTCAAGGGCCAGGAAATGTTCTTCTATCAAAATTACTAATATTCTATTAACACTACTAGCAACTTACACAGTGTGCACTCTCTGGTCTGAGGCAGAGCCGCGGCACTGTGCAGGCGAGGGTCCTGCCTGGGATGGGCTACGACGGGGCACCTTGCAGGGTCCTTCACGCTAGGGGCTAGGACCTCAGGGAGCCTGCCACCAGGCTGCGCTCAGCTCGAACCGCAAACACAGCCCTGCCACGCTCTCTAGCCCAACAGCCAGCAATACTGCACCCCGTGCCTCCCTGTCCACTTCTGGGTGAATTGCCGATCTAGAAGGAAACTGCCAGAGAAGCAGCCGCTCCAAATCCTCTGTCTTTGCCTCAAATGCTGGACTCCAGTCCACCGTGATGGAAAGAAAGGAAAGTGGATGGCTGACTCCGTTAACTCTTATAAACAGGTGACACACTGGCCTGGTGTCCCTGGTACTGGGAACTCGGTTGGAGCTACCTCTTGAAACTTCTGCAGCAGGGAACCGTCTTCCCCCAAGATCCCTTCTTTGTCTCCAGGGGGCCGGAAGAGCAGCTGACAGCCCAGGGACAGGGCTGTGGCCTTCTGATTTCAACATCATTCTTTTTTTAGCACCGAAGGAGGCAAGAAAAGCTTCCTCTTTCTCTGCTGCATCCCTTTCAATGAAAGGATTTGTTATGTAAAATTTAGATTCAGTCAGAAGGCTGCACTTAAAGACCAGGGAGACCGCAGTTCCCTTAAGGCCTCAGGTTCCCCACCTCTAGACAAGGCCTTTAATTCTTTATCTGCCAGGTATACGAGGAAGCTCGTGAGGGGAGAGGAATTTGATTATTTAGTCAGTAAATATTTATTGAGAACCTGTGTGCCAGGCACTGTTCTAGATGCTTGGGATATCTCAGGGGAGAAAACCCACACAGTCCCTGCCTGTGGGGCTTACATTCTGGTGAGGGAGAAAAGGCAGAGCTCAGGTGGGGGCCGATCGATCATTAAAACCTGGATTCCCCTCCCCAGGGCAAGAGGGATGCTGGCAAGCTCCCCCCCGGGCCAGCTCAGCCCTCCTTTCTGCTCAGAGAGTGGCAGCCCTGGGACTTTTCAGACCTCGTGTTCACATGACAGAGGCCTCCCAGCCTGGGCAAAACCAGGTCTGATCTTCATCAGCTGACTCCATCTCCCAGAGACCCAGAGCCACTCGGCAATCAGCAAGATCAGCACCCGGCCACGGTTGGTGGCAAACCCCAGGGCCCTTCTGGGGGGTGCCGTGGGGTCAGCTCCCTGCCACCTGCTTCCTGCCTCCATTGCCACAAGGGAAATGCCACCTCCTGAGGAGGAGGAGGAGGAGCCTGTCACTTAGATAAGCAGGCCCTCTTGAGCTACTTCACAGGAAAACACACTTTCTAAGAAGTCAGTCTGCTTCCTTTAGTTGTTTTTCTGGCAACATGAGCACCTGCAGATAGCGAGAGAGGCTGGATTAAAGTAAACTCTCCTTACTTTTTTAAACACCTACCATCTCCTCAAATCCACAGTGGCTTCCCAAATATAACATTTTTAGAGGGAAAGAAATACCCACCTCTACCACCATTTGCAAACACTTCAAGCAACTTAGGGTCTTCGCCCCCATTGCAGGCAATAGAAAAGTGCTTGACACCTGTTTCCTTTAAGAAGCCTGTGAAAAAGCAATACAGATGTGCACGCTTGCTTGACAATAAACAAAGCAACACCACCCCATCCCTGAGTGCTCCTGGGGTCCTCCTAACTCCGAGCACTTGTTGAGGCTGCAGCACCCCCACCCCGTGAGCTGGGATTCCACCTCCTGGGATAGGCTCTTGCCCTAACCAACAGCTAATCAGCAAGGTGAACAAAATGGAATTTTTCCAACATCGCTATGAAGGAACTCTTCTTAAAGTCTCAACTTGTATAAATTAAGTCTTTATATCCCATTATGGAGGGAGATTTCCAGCCAAAACACAAGTCACTTCAATGTTAAAATAAAATTCTTAAAGTTTAAAAAGTATCAAAACACAGAGACAGTTGCATGAGAGGTTTCTGCCAAGGCCAAATTAGTTTCTAGATGGATGGTTCTCAGAACAGGGTGAGGTGTGGGAAGAGATTATAACGGGTTTCGGGCTTTTTCAAACTAGGTGTGCCATGTCCACACCCAATTCCAGAGATTCTAGCACACGCCCCGGGGAGCCTCTCCTGACCAGGAATCCCTATCACAGTGAGTTATTCTCGCCCAGTGACTCTGGAATTACGCCTGCAACAGAAGCACTTGGAGGGCTCCACGAAACACAAGCCCCTGGCCCCAGCCCCAGAGTTTCTGATTTGCCGTCCTGCCAAGCTCCCAGATGATCCTGACTGATGCTGCTGGCCAAAGGACGCTGCTAAAAATGCCCCAGGTGTTTTGAGGTAGAAGATGATTAAGAACAACTGGTTCTGAAAAGATCATTTGCTGTATACTGAAAAAGAAAAAGATCAAACTTATTTTTAGCTTCTCTTGATGCTGATAGCAGGGCTGAAATACTAGGGAGGAAATGGCTTTGAGACTCCAAGATTAGAGATGAGCATATGACCAAGATTCTAGCTCCTTTGGTGCCAGCGGCTCCCCTGACATGCAGATCTTGGGCAGGCCAGAAAGTTTCCTATTTTTCATGTGCGGTAGTCGGGCTGGGTGTCACCAGCAGTTCCCTTCACTGGGCTATCCATGTGAGAATAGAGCGTGGCTTCCATCTCCACGTGGGCCAGAAGCTGGGCCTGTCTGTGGCCATGCTCAGTGGCCCCTCGGGGATTAATCCTCAGGCCACCTGGCAAGAGGGTCAGGCAAAGGTGGCCACGCCTCCCTACTGTAGCCACCTCGCTCAGGCTCCACCCACCCCAGCTACTGAAGAAGCTTCCTTCCCGGAGGTGAAGGCCCACTTCTCAGAATTTCAAAGGGACTTCCGAGGCAACCAAACTTGCAGCATTTACCCCAAAGTCATATCATACCCCAAAAGTCGGTGATCGTGACAGTGATGATACAGAAAGAAAAGGGGCCTGTGGCTTCAGGGAAGGAAAGCCACAGTCTGGGAAAAGAAAAGCAGAATTTGAAAATTTGCCGTTATTTCCTATTATGTCCTCATCCCATGCGTGATTAGGTTATCTTATAATTATACATGTATGTAGGGGTGGGGGATAGATTCCTCCACTCCCTCCAAGGTGGAGAATCTGTTTGTCGGCACTTCCAGGGCCTAACACAGTCCTGGAACACACTAGGTCCTCAGTTAATGATAAACAAATAAATCTTTTAAATTTAGGGTCTGGAAAATGACATCAAAGGCCAGGGCCGTGGGGTCCTGGGAATCTATCATTCAGCTTACAGGATCTCAGTGCTGCCTCACGAGCAATTCTGCAACCATGGAGCAAAGATTCCTTCCCATAATCCTGTTGGCTTGCCTGGCTCCATTCCTGAATATTTAATTGGAGTAATTAAGCCTATCGCCAACAGGCTGTCAGTCTTGAGCATTCAGAAACTGTCCTGTTGTTCTTCCAAAGAGTTAATGATCTTCAGGCCTTGAAAAGATCCTGAATTTTTGGCTGGTTATCAAAATCAACTACTGACAGACGCGATGGTTCCAGGACACCAAGAATTGCTCTGTGGTGGGGTGTGTGTTGGGGGTGGGGTAAGTGGGACAGGGGGAGAGGGCTTGTATTCATTCCCACTCATGCACACACACAGCACCCAATACCAAAACATAGGTATTCACTAAGAGGACTCCTTTTCTGCCGGGGGGAGGGTAGTGATGTCAGGCCACGTACTGATGCCCTGAGATATATTCTAGCTAATAGGGTTATTCCTTCTGCAGCTGGCCTTTCTTTTTTGCCCCAGATCCGACTCAAAGTACCTGTAAGCAGGTGATTTTATTAGTACTCTTAAGGTTTCCTATATTCTATTCCCCCACCCCCAACCACTTTGATTTCCCAGACTAGTCACTGTGATCCCCTAAATGCTGATAAAGGGTCACAAAAAAGAAACCATGTGAAAATAGCTCTGTATTTTGAATAAAACTGCCATCATAACACTGGTCTAGGCTGACACGGTGGCTCACGCCTATAATCCTAGCACTCTGGGAAGCCAAGACAGGAGGATCCCTTCAGCTCAGGAGTTCAAGGCCAGCCTGAGGAAGAGCAAGACCCCATTTGTACTAAAAATAGAAAAATTAGCCTGCCTTGGTGGGGGGCACGTGTAGTCCCAGCTACTCAGGAGTCCGAGGCAGGAGGATTATTTAAGGTCCTGAGCTACTCAGGAGTTTGAGGTCGCTGTGAGCTAGGCTGAGGCCATGGCACTCTGGCCCAGAAAAACAAAAACAAAAACAAATGCTGTTCAATTGTATCATCCTAGAGAAGCCCCTCAGAAATTTCTCTTAGAACTCAAAAACAGGATGAATTTTCTCTCTCCTAAGGAATCCACATAGTTTTCTCTCTTTTCTTTTTTCTTGGCCATTAACAGCCTCAGAGTTAAATTTAATAATAGATTTAGGTATTCTATATTGACTTCACTCTTTCTTTCAGGAGTCCTGAAAATAAGATGAAGATTTTAATAATCTTATTGAATAGATTTTTCTGTGTGTTGTAAGCCACCCAATTTTTTCTTTTTTTCAAAACACAAGCTACAGAAGATCTTAGTATAAAACAGGAATAAATGTAGGATTCCATTCTCAGAGGAGAAAACAATTGCATGAAGTATGATTTCCTACAAATAAAAATTTCTAAATATGACTAAAGGGTCACAAAGGTTGGGCACGGGGGCTCACGCCTAAAATCCTAGCACTCTTGGAGGCCGAGGCGGGTAGATCGCCTGAGCTCACGAGTTCAAGACCACTGTGAACCAGAGCGAGACCTCATCTCTAAAAACAGCCAGGCATTGTGGCAGGCACCTGTAGTCCCAACGACTCAGGAGGCTGAGGCAAGAGAATTGCTTGAGCCCGAGAGTTGGAGATTGCTGTGAGCTGTGATGCCGCAGCACTCTACCGAGGGTGACAAAATAAGACTATATCTCAAAAACAATAATAATAATAAGATTAAGGGCTCACAGTGGGGCCTAAGCCAATAATGTAACACTGACCTCGGTGTATATTTGGCCGTGAAGGCTCTTCCTTCTCTGGGATGCTTCTTCCTTTCAATCCTCCATGAAGTAAGTACCTAGAGATGATCTTAACAAGTGTTGTAGCAAAAGGTCGTCATGCTTAACTGCAATGCTTTTGTATGTGAGAACATGCTAACATTCATCCATTAGACTCCCACTGTTTTCAGAATCCTGCCCTTTCCCTCACTTTTTCTCCTACTTGCAATCACCAGTGTAGAAAAATTCCTCAGGCAGCAGGTTCCCCAGCAGCACAGTGGGTCTGGGTGGGAAAGAGAGTATATTTTCTGCTACCCAGTCTGGTTAGACACTGCAGTAAGTGTCCGAGCAGGCTTGGACTCCCATGTTCTCCCGGGCTTCTAGAGAATTCTGACCTGAGTGGACTGGTGTAAGGGGATCCTGATCTGAATCTCAGAACCGCTCTGTGAAGCCCAGGTCACACTGAGGCCCCGCCTCTATAGCTCCACTATGGTTAAGCCACAGCAGCCTGGCAGGAGGTATGGCCACACGGGATGGTCCTAATTCCCCCTTCTAATCCTCTGCAACCTGCTGTGTTGGGTGTTCTGGCACCAGTGGCCACGTGAACTGTGCTGGCACTTTCCTTGATTTTTTTTTTTAAATATAAATTTTTAAATGTGTCTTTGAGATGAAAGCAAAAATGCCAGAAGTAGGCCGATGCTTTCTTGTGTTCAGTTACAGCCCTGGGGAGTACCCCACACAAGGAACTGCTCAGAGCTCCAGCCAAGATGAAATCTGCTTTTCCAATAAGCACTTCAAACGGCGGAGGATGTTTTTGGCTGGATTCAGCAACTGGGAAGCCAACAGTTAATAGGGCTGGGCACTGAGGCAGGGCTCCCCGCCATCAGGGGAATCTGAAGTTACAAGACACTTGTCTGCTCCCCCAAGCCAGCAGCACAAACCCCACCTTTGGCCCTCATCAAACAGATCTGCCAAGGTTAAAGATTTCAATGTCCCAGTTAATTATTCTTCATACAGTTTTTCTTCATTATTTTTTCAGCCCAAATTCCTTTACAATAAGTCCTAGGCATGTTCCAGATTATTTTATTGGACTAGAATTTTGTTGGTATGAATACAGGCGCCCCCCAGAAATGCCAATAATAATCCAGTGAGGTGGTAGTGGTGATGGTGAGTGGGTGCGTGGATGCACAGACTGGCCAGTGGTGGGGTGGTGGCAGCGTGGTAAGGGAAGGAGGGGAAGGTTTAGCAGCTCCATTTCCTAAACCTGGAAGCTGAGACTCCCCACAAAGCAAATGAGTCACCCAAGCTCACCACAGGTAAGCCAGATGGAGAACCCAAGTCTTTTCAACCTGTCGTTTCAACAGCCTGGTTTGCATCTTGACTGGACATCAGCTTGCTGCCCAGTACGGATACAGAGTTTTCCAGGCTCACTCACCATCACGGTTGCATTTTTGTCTGTTTTAGTCACGGAGTATTAGCCAATTATCAAGATATAAAGGTAGTCATCTTCAGTACTCTGGATTCCAGCTTCATTCTTTTGTTTATTTGTTTATTTATTTATTTATTTATTTATTTATTTATTGTTTTTTTTTTTAGAGATAGAGTCTTACTTTATCACCCTCGGTAGAGTGCCATGAAGTCACAGCTCACAGAAACCTCCACCTCCTGGGCTTAGGTGATTCTCCTGCCTCAGCCTCCCGAGTAGCTGGGACCACAGGCACCCGCCACAACCCCCACCTATTGTTTGTTGCAGTTTGGCCGGGACTGGGTTTGAACCCGCTACCCTTGGTGTATGGGGCCAGTGCCCTACTCACTGAGCCACAGGTGCCGCCCTATTTGTTTATTTTTTGAGACAGTCTCACTATGTTGCCCTGGGTAGAGTGCCATGGTGCCACAGCTCACAGCAACCTCAAACTCTCGGGCTTAAGTGATTCTTTTGCCTCAGCCTCCCAAGTAGCTGGGACTACAGAAGCCCACCACAAGATCTGGCTATATATTTTTTCTTTTGGTTGTAGTTGTCATTGTTGTTGGCAGGCCCTGGCTGGGTTTAAACCTGCCAGGTCCTGTGTATGTGGCTGGCACCCTAGCCGCTGAGCTACAGGTACTGAGTCTGTTTGTTTTTTTTGAAACAAAGTCTCACTCTGTCTTCCTGGGTAGAGTGCCATGGCATTAGCCTACCTCACAGCAACCTCAAACTCCTGAGTTCAAGCGACTGTCCTGCCTCAGCCTCGCAATAGCTGGGACTACAAGAGCCTACCACCATGCCCAGCTATTTTTCGGTTGTAGTAGAGACGTGGGTCTTACTCTTGCTCAGGTTGGTCTCAAACTCCTAAACTCAAAGGATTCTCCCACTTCTACCTCCTGGAGTGCTGGGATTACAGGCGTGAGCCACAGTGTCTGGCCACCAGCTTCGTTCTTAAATCTCTAAAGCCACATCTGGGTTTGAGCAAATACTTCCTCACCTGTTCGGTAAAAGCTTTCAGTGTGGAGAAGAAGCAGGGGATTTCCTAGTTTGGATGCATATAAGCAACTTGTTAAAATATGCATTCCTGGGCTCCCTTTCCCCAAGGCCCTGAGTGAGGAGGTCTGCAGAAGGTGCAGAAGGAAGCATGGGTTCAGTAGTAAAACATGCATCTCTTTGAAGTCTCGGTTCAAACGCCACCTCACTGAGACCTACCCTGATGCTCTATCTAATGCAAGCCACATACCTTGTCATATGGTGCTATGACTTACTTTTCCCGAGTGCTATCTCTTCTCTTATACCATGTAATCCACTTATTTCTTATACTTGTTTATTCTTGGTCTCCTTCAGTAAAGGAAGCTCCAGGAAGGCAGGACCTGTCTTCTTCACTGCTGGATCTCATGAGCCTAGAGCAGTGCTCAGGTCAGTAGCTGCCTATTTAAAACAACTGATGAATGAGAAGTGACCAAAACTCGGTGGCCCAAGATGCATCCTGGAAGAATCCCTGGTCTAGGGAGGGTATGAGCTTTGGCTCTAGCCCCACAGGGTCTGGATCCCAGCTCTTGGTGTGTGGCTTTAGAAAATTCAAGGTCCCCAAGCATCAATACAGTGTAGGGTCACAACCCAAGTATCCCATGACATAACAGGGCACGCAGCAGGATGCCAGTGTTACTTCTTCCTTCCTTCTTCATCTTCTGAGTCGAGTTTTGCAAGCAATGGCCTCTGAGCAGAAAAGAATCTGAAGCTTCCCAGACAGGGAGGGAGTGCATTCCCTGTTTTCCATCAGGTGGAGAGAGGCACGGAGGAGAGTTAACGGGGGTCACCAGTCAGGGGGAGTGTATAAGTCATCCCTGCTGGCTACCTCTGCAGCTCAAAGGACACACGTTCACCTCACTCTCTTTCTTCCCACCAGCAGAAATGAACAGTCTCTCTGCATAAACAGACAATAAATCACTGGCTAGAATCAGAACCCCTGCCAAAGCAGCATCATTCAAGATCTCAGGCAGAGAGCGCTCACGTGCCAGAGGACTACAATTTGGATTTGGAGGCAGCCCCGCTGAACATGCACACTCCTGGGTGATCCCTCCTCCCCAAACAGCCCAGCCCATTTCCCTGGGGCCTTGGAGTGAGTCCCATAGACTCTTGCCAGCCCCACCTGGAGGGACTTAAGCTCCAGCACAAGGGATGTGGCTGAGGTGGGAACAAGGATTTCCTGACTGTGATCCAGGAACGGGTGACTGAGGTTATAGAATCTTTTCCTCTGGGTTTTATGAAGCAGATAGGATTTGGAGGTAGGGAGACAAAACAGGAAATGTCTACACACACACAGACATGTACATGTTACACACCGGAACGAGAGGAAAAGGCAAGAGCTCCTCCAGAGTGGGGTCAGGGCAGCCGTCCACATGGAAAGCGAGATAGCAGTGGGACAAACAGCCAGGATCCAGAGCCTCTGTCCAAGCTCCAACTCTGCCAATTGTCTGGTGACCTTGGACCAGTCCCTTTCCCAGCCTCCCCTTGAGTTTCTTACCCAAGAAACATGAGCATGGAACTCTTTGGCCCTCCCAGAGCTGATGTTTCATGAGTCTCTGATTTCCAGTTGGGCTCTGGCCAGGCGCACTGTGGAACAGTAAGAAACTTGCGCAAATGTGTGTTTGTCTAAATCTCCTCGGCCAGCCCCCAGCCCCATTTGAGATTTAATTCAAGTCCTGGACCTTTACCTTCAGAGTCTACATTGGAAGGAGTCAGATTTGTACACCCCACAACCCTCTCCTGGCCTTCTGTCCTCCATGGGGGCCCCAGGCCAGGCACAGTAAATGCCCTTGGAGCCATTAAGGGGGCCAAGCCCCAAAGCCCTTATCCAGGAGCTGCAGCCTGAATCTGGAATGACGTCCGCCAATCAGGAGGGGTTGCTCATCTGGATTTACGAGTGGCTGATGCTCTTCAAATTAAACTAAACCAGCTGCTTCTGAAGCCCTTGGTACTGCCTGAGAGTAACAAGGCTGAGACCCTAGCAGGAGCTTCTGGGGAGTTAGGTCGAAAGGGGACCTAACTGGTCCTAGCTGGGAACCATCTGTGTGACCCAGGGCAAGTCCTTCTCCTCTCTGGGCCTCAGTTTCCGCACCTGGGCTGGCCTGGCTCTGTGCCGTCCCTCTGGTGTTGAGAGTCTGCGTGCCTTCCTGGGGCTGCAGCGCTCGCCCACCTCACCAGTGGTTGGGGGCAGGGATGGGGGATAGAATGGGCGAACCCAGGAGCAGGTGTCTGAAGTCAGGGTGGGGGTAGGAATTGGGAATGAAACCTGCTCTGCTCCCCAGAATTTCTGCTTCTCCTCTTAGAATTATGAGCTGTGGAAGCCACAAGGGTAATCAGGCACGGTCCAGACCGGAGGCACTCAAGGTTCTTCTATCCACATGGCCCTTTCTCCAGATGAACTCTCACACAGGCCAAGTCCAATATCAAACAGATGGAGGGGGGTGAGCAGGGATGAAATACGAAGTGGAGCATTTATGATAAAGGCAACTTTGGCATCCTGGGACAGCCTCTCCCGCCCCACCCCAAGGCTGCCTTGGTGCAGCTGGGGATGTTGGACCACAGCGTATTATTGAACTTAACCTGTCTCTCCTCTCCAGGATAACTCCCACTCTGCTTAAAGGGAGTCATGTGTTCTGGATACTAACGTTTCATCAACAAGTCCCCCCCCACAAACACACACACCGCACATATGCGCACGACGGTCCTTCCAAACGCGCCGCCTCATCTGCCGTAGTAAGGGGAGGGGAGCCCCATCTCGCCCACCCTGTGTCCTGAAACACGTCAGCTGGAAACATCTGATTCACACAGCTCAGATAAAAGGGAAGAGCGCGCGACGGGAAAGGGACCGAGGGCAGGAGAGAAAGCCAGAAAGGGAAGGGTACGAGTCGGTCCTGCAGCTGAGCGGACGGATCCCCGAGCCTGCAGGATTTCCCGGAACCTTCAGGGTCTTGACAAGACTGGGAAGGGCATGAACCGGGGAACATGGAGCAGGAAAAGGGTGCCCAGTCGTGTGGAAATGGGAGAAACTCCCGCTGCATCGGAGCAGCATGAACAAGGGCCAGTCCCAGAGGCGAGCCCGGCGTCCTGCCCGGAGGGGGCGGCAGAGGGGCCGTCCAGGGTCAACCTGTGCCGAGCCGCTCCTCACTGACGTCGGCCAGTGTTAATTAGGTACAGCTGCGCCGGGAGTGCGAGCCCGGCCAGGAGCCGCTCCCCGAGGCGCCCGCCCGAGGCACAGCCCGCACGCCCAGTCCCGGCTCCTGCGGCCGCCCTCCCGCTCGCCTCCCCGGCGGCGCAACAGCGTGCCCTGGTGGCCATTTTCAGGATAGCACCTTCCGGAGAATCGCTGGCTCTGCCTCTGGGAGCCCGCGCCCTAATGGGACAGCCCGTTCTAACAGTAGCTGACTTGGGAAGCTTTAAAAAATCTGATGCTCAGGAGGCAGGCACCCCATCCCACTTACACTAGAATCCCTTGGAGTGGGACCCAAGCACCACTATTTATAAACTCTCAGTGCTTCCCATGTACCTCCAAGTTCCAAAGCAGGTCTCTTAACCGAGCGCCACCATTGTGTCTAATCCAACAAGTCTGGGGTTCCCACCTGGTACGAATGCTAAAGTCCCAGGATCGCCCCTTGAGAACCAGCGCTGAACTTTCACTGCTCAAAGTGGAGACCTGGGCTGGCAGTACCGGCAGCACCTGCGAGCCTGTTAGAAATGCAGGTTTGGGGCGGCGCCTGTGGCTCATGGAGTAGGGCACCGGCCCCATATACTGAAGGTGACGGGTTCAAACCCAGCCTCAGCCAAACCGCAAAACAGAAAAATAGCCGGGCGTTGAGGCTGGAACCTGTAGTTCCAGCTACTTGGGAGGCTGAGGCAAGGGAATCGCCTAAGCCCAGGAGCTGGAGGTTGCTGTGAGCTGTGTGACGCTACGGCACTCTACCCAGGGCGATAAAGTGAGACTCTGTCTCTACAAAAAAAAAAAAGAAAAGAAAAAGAAATGCAGGTTTGGAGGCTGCTCCTCAGATCCATTAAATCAGAATCGACTTCTAAAATGTTGTTTATAATTGATTCATAACTGTACATATGTACGTAATACAATGTGAAATTTCAACACATATATGCATTTTGCAAAAATTAAATTAGGGCATTTAGCCTTCTATCACTTTATACATTTATCATTTCCTTGGGGTGAGAACATTCAAAATCCTCTCTCCTAAAAAAAAAAAAAAAATCCTCTCTCCTAGCTAATTTGAAATGTGCAATGCAGCACTGGGAACTGTAGTCACCCTGCTGTGGAGTAGAAACCTGGAACTTACCCCTTCTACCTGTAACTGTGTGACACACGTCTCCCCCATTCTTGCCACCACAATCCTCCCCAGCCTCCAGTAGCCACTACTCAACCCTATACTTCTATCTACATGCAGG
>CAUYRH010134730.1:0-15797 GCA_963574655.1 Perodicticus potto | reverse complement strand
TCAAGGACAGAGAAGGGATGATCTGATCTGTGGAGAAGGGATGACAGTGAGTACGGCAGGCAGGTTTCAGACAGAAGCAGAACCAGCCCTTCCTTGTTGCTGATAGAGAGAGTGAGAATGTGATAGGCTGCCTGTCTGGGGTGGGCGGCAGCAAATCACTGACTGACGCTTCTCTTTCCCCGGGGAATTAACAAAGCAAGGAGGAGACAGAGGATAAAGGGAGGTGGGCGGGCCAGTTGTAGGCTTATGGGGACAAAGGGTGAGACATAGTCGGGGTTCAAGGAGGGTGGAGAAGGTTTGAAATCTCGACCACTGGCCAGGTGCGTTGCTCACGCCTGTAATCTTAGCACTCTGGGAGGCAAAATCAAAGATGTACATCTCTCATTTGGATCTATGTATCTGCATGAGTTACCTTTTCCAGACATGATAATCATTAAATTGAGAATCAAAATAAACTGTAGTGAACAGAAAATGCCCCTTTCTTATAGATAAACAATTATTGAATCTAAGTTTCCTGAGTTTTGAAACATCATTAAATGTTTTCATCTTGTTAAATATATAATGAATACATTTTATGGCAAATAACTTTAAGGTTTTAGACCACCCTCTCATTCAGTTACTACTTTTGACTTGGTATTTTTGGTACACCTTCAAGAACTTGAACAACAAACAGATGATTACTCTCCACTCCCCCATCACCTCTGCCACCCCCATCATCCAATAATAGTATTTGCAGAGTTTCTACCTGGTCCTGACTTTAAACAAATATAGTTGGCCCTTGAAAACCACAAGGGTTATAGGTATCAAGCACCTGCACAGTCAAGAATCTACATACAGTTTTGACTCCCCCATAGGCTAATGTCCACCAGAATCCTTACTAAAACCATAAAGAGTAATTGAACACATATTTTATATGTTATATGTGTTATATACTATATTCTCACAGGAAAATAAACAAAACAAAAGAAAATATTATTAAGAAAATCATGAGGAAGAGAAATAGATATGGTATATGTTAAGTGGAAGTAGCTCATCATAAAGGTCTTCATCTTCGTCATCTTGGGAGGGGAGGGGAGGAAGAGGAGGAAGAGGAGGGGTGGTCTTCCTGTCTTGGAGAAGGCAGAGGCGGAGGAAAAACTTGGGTGTGAGTGGATCCACTCACTTCGAACCTGTGCTGTTCAAGGGTCAACTATGTGTAGTTACTATAACTCGATACCATGACAATTTGTGTACTACATAAAAGTACATACATTATTTTATCTTGTTTTGTGTATTTTAATATGTCCGTCTTTATAACACAATGAGGTGTTACATAAGTTGGATGAGTTCTATAAAATGGCTCATTAAAGAAACCTCAATACCCCCAGACCAATGGAGAGAATGTCAAGGGTGTTTGGTGACGTGATGACAACAATAAGTTGAGTTTATCCCACAACACAGGGATGTCTGACTTTTCAGCCTCATGTCATCATTAAGACAGTTAGCATCATATGACATACTTAGAAATTTTTAAGAGAATATTATTTCAAACAGTGGCATCAATTTTCATATTAGTATTTCCTTGGCATTATCTTTATTGTCTTGTACCTAAACGTTACACAATTACATATTATATGTGGTATTAAGTAGTGGAGCCACTGGTAACTAAAAAAGCAGTGTAGGGTAAGGAAACTTTATGAATATTACATACACCTTCCTGAAAACTAGAGAAAAACATCATGTACTGTTCTGTCAAGATAAAGTAATACTTAACTGATCCTTTTAGGGTTTCTTTTTTCTTTTTAACCTGGTTGGTAAAGAGAATAATTTGAATTGTTCTTTTCAATAGTACAGTTCAACAATACAATGAAATGTCAATACGTCAGAAAATGAATTAATGATAATTGTTAGAAATTATAGTCTCAGCAACTTGTGAAACTAGAATGCAAAGTATGCTTCTAATTATTTTTACAAATTTAACCAGAGGGATGTTTTCACCTCAGCTAGATGCTTATAATATTTAACGTTCCCCAAAGCAATCAAGGTATATAAGCATCTGAGCACTGAGAAAAGTAAATTGAAAGCTCACTGTCAAAACGGTCAGGAAAAAGCATTGGTCAAAGACAAGGAAGATCTCTTTAGCTTTATTCCTGAAGAAAATAACGAAGTGATCATTATAAAATCTTAAATTCTCTGGCTTTACTTCAGATTCTTTTAAGGACATCAATTAGGGAAAAGGTTCTCTATTTGTGTTACTCTATCCACATAAAAAACAATTGTTTTACCTGCAAGTAAATAGGATCTTCTTTTTAAAAAGAAAGTCAAAGCTCTTCCAAGTCTTATCCAACATTTGAGTTGGCTCTCAGTAACTGGAAAAACCTTAAAGAGTTTCCGATAGAAATTCCTCATCCAGAGTTGACTCTAGGACAGAGACTGGCTTAGCTTTTACAAGTGAAGCTTATTCCTAATCAGGTGAGGATTATCAGAGAAGGGACAATAACCCAATTAACATGTAAAATTTAGATAAGGCAGGATAAGCTCTGTAGGGAGAAAAGAGGGAAGCTGAGATTGTAGGCCTGCAGAAAACAAATGGATTTCTACCTGATGTGAGAATGGGGAAGCAGTGATTTAAAGAAAATGACTGATGGAAGAGGCTTTGAGACAAAGAAAATATGATTGCTGTCTTGCTAAAGAATGCTGGCATCCCTAAAATTTCCACATTTAGGGATGAAACTGCCCTGCACACGATTCTCTCATCAGAGGTCATGGAAGGATGATGCCCTCCCATCATAGAGGCAGGGCCCAGAATCAGATCAAGAGGGCAAAAGAAGGTTTTAGGAAGCCCTGCTGCTCAAAAATTAGCTTTACTTTCTTGGAAATACTACGTAGCTGGCATTTTGCAGAGTTGTTTGAAGGAAAATAATCTCCCTAGAAATGTAGTTGATAAAGAATAAGCATTAAAAAGCTGCAGGTTTTTAAATCTTTCAAATTGAAAAGACTAAAAATTCTCTTTAAATGATGTTAAACTTTCAGTTACAAAGAAATGACTACTCTGGTGGCCTGGGATAGAGACAAGGGGATTTTCTTTCAGAAATGAAATTATTAAACAAGCATAAAAATCAGGACAAGGATTACCCTTCATCACACTCAGGTGTGTAGTAAAGTATAATGAGTTAGACTTACGTGAACAATGGAGAGTTGTGTTTCAGAACAGAGGCTTGGTCTCTATTATTTTTAAATTTTCTTTATACATTAAAAATTAGAGACTCCTTCAAGGTACTTTTTTAGTTTGATATCTGGATAAGAAAGACTCCCACTGACAATTGGAGTCCAATTCCCACACTTAGGTTGCATTGAGCAGATAAATAGCACCCATGGAGAACTCTGTCGTCACAAGGTTTATTCAGAGCTGGTGAAGTGATACACTGTGCATCTGTGTGGACAATGGAACATCAGGAAGGGGAGATTTATTTTTATTTTTATTTATTTACTTATTTATTTATTTAGAGACAGTCTCACCTTCTTGCCCCTGGTAGAGTACTGTGGCATCATAGCTCACAGTAACCTCAGACTCTTGGGCTCAAGTGATTCTCTTGTCTCAGCCTCCCGAGTAGCTGGGACTACAGGCGCCCACCACAACGCCCCACTATTTCTTAGAGATGTGGTCTCACTCTTGGTCAGGCTGGTCTTGAAGTGAGCTCAAGCAATCCACCCTTCTCGGCCTCTCAGAGTACTAGGATTACAGGCATGAGCCTCCGTGCCCAGCCTATATGGGGAGATTTAAAAGGGAAAAAACTTCCCCAAACGTCAGTGCCTTAAGAAAGGTGGTACTATGTCCAGGGTCTGGCACTTAATAGATACTCATTAGGTAATTGTTAAAATCCCCAATTTACCTTTTTATATTCTTTTAATATCCTTGCCTATATGCACTCATTTTATATAGTTGTAGTCAATTGTGTAACATTGTAATAGTAGAACATGGTTCCTATCGGTGACTGGCTTCTCATAAACACTGACTTCTTATATGACATTTATCAGTCTCCAGATATGCTATTAAAATATGGTTCAACATACTTTTTCCTTTGTGGGGAATTTTAGCAAGAGTAAATGTCTAGGAATTACTGACTTGTATCAAAGAATGTGAATATCTTAGTTTTATTAAAATTGGTCTGTAAGTTGCTTTCTCTTCAGGCTGTACCAAGACATGCCGACATAGAACTTATGCAAATATCTGCTTCATGAGGACTCCTGGGTGTGTTTGTGTAGAAAGAGGGCTGTGTCAGTCAACAGTCACAGATTTCTCACTAAGCAGCCGGAACTATGCAGGAATCTAGTTTATTCAAATTACCATGCTGGGTACTTTTATGAAGAGAAAAAAATAGATGGAATGCATAGTCTCTGTTATTAAGCTAAATTACCGTTTTGGGGGGAAAAGTAAATTTATTTCATTAAATCAGTGCTGACTTGAAGCACTAAGATACTATAGGATAGAGTGGATGGGAAGGAAGGTTGAACTTGATAAGAAACAGGGCAGTGATCCTCACCTGCAGGGAATCTGCCAGATAATTGATTGGAATCAGTGGAATGATAAATATTCCTTTGGGTTATAAATGAGCTTATCATAAATTTCATAAATGGCAAGCTTCTAAAATAGTGAACTTTTATCCTGCTTAGGCCATCGTATTGATCTTGTGTAATATAGGAAAACTGTCCTAAGAAGAGTGGGATGTGGCCAGTACTTCTGTTTGAATTGTGTTGCTACCATTACAAGGGACTTCTTGATATTATTTGAGATACTTTAATGATCCTGGCTCAGTAGGGTTTGGAGCCACCATTAGGGACACAATAAGACATTGCTACTTTGAAAAATTATCAGATGCCTAGTAAGCATTCATGGTGCTGAGGAAGATCTAGTTACTCTCCTAAAGTGGTAAATGAAATCAAATGAAATCTATAAAACAGGCATGAGCTTCTTCATTTTGAGAATAAGATACAGGGGTATCATTTAAAGCTTGTATCCCATAAAGAAGGTAAAGTTCAGGTTCCAAGATAGCCTCATCCGGTACTGTCATGCCCAGTGGTGGAAGGAATGAAAAGAATCACAGGGCTGGTAAAGAAAATTGGGGGGGGGGTATGAAATCAAATGAAAAGGATCTATATAACAGGCATGAGCTTCTTCATTTTGAGAATAAGATACAGGGGTATCCTAGGTGTCTTAAAATGGCGAGGAGGCTCTACGATGATTAGAAAGTTAGTTTGAGGAAATATATTTCGGACCTTTGCTATGAATAGACTTGGCTATGAACCTACCTTTTCATGGGCTGCATGTCTCTCTAAGAGGAACAAAATTATCCCATCAGAGTAAACCAGGAAGCAGATTGTGTATCAAAAGTATGATTGATTCGTTTGCCACACGTTTCCTTACTTACCCAACAAAAGTACTGACTGAATTCTCCCTATGTATTCTCTTCTAAAAGCTGGGAATTCCAAATAGGATGTGGCAGGCATATCCTCTCTACTGTCTTGAAGCCAGGAAGAGCAATTAGAGTAAGAATTGTAATAAGTCAGCTTGGCGCCATAGCTCAGTGATTACGGCGCCAGCCACATATACCAAGGCTGGTGGGTTTGAACCCAGCCCAGGCCAGCTAAATAACAATAACAACTGCAACAAAAAATAGCTGGACATTATGGCAGGCACCTGTAGTCCCAGCTACTTGGGAGGCTGAGGCAAGGGAATCACTTAATCCAAGAGTTGGAGGTTGCTGTGAGCTGTAACGTCAGGTCACTCTACCAAGGGCAACATAGTGAGACTCCGTCTCAAAAAAAAAAAAGGAATTGTAGCAAGTCAGGCTGAGTAATGCTAGGGAAGTGCAAAGTGGTATGGGTACAATTAGCAGATGATGCCTGTGTTTCCAGAGGGTCAGGAAGTGGCTCCATGAAGATGTGCAGCTTAGCATGAGTAGGAAATATCCCAGAGAAGGAATGGGAAGCCGTCTTCTGGACAGCAGAATAACAAGTAACAAATGAATGAAGGCAAAGAAAGAGTGGCACTTTGAGGAAATACAAGATGTTCAGGATGGCCCCCAAGAGTGAGATCTGAGGGATTGAGAGGGACAGTGTTAGCATTCATGCTCTAATGTTAAGTAAGCCCTACATCACATGATTTGCTGTAAAGAGTTGGAACTGTCTCATAAGTCAAACAGGAATCAATTAAACAGTTTTATGCGGGGAAAGTATGTGGTCAATTAGTTTTCTGGTTGCTGTGTGGAGAATAGAGAAGTTAAGTCAGCAAGTCTGGTTAGGAGACTGCCGACGTAGCACACATAAGACAAAGTTCTGTGGCTCAACAGGCTAAGGCGCCAGCCACGTACACCTGAGCTGGCGGGTTCGAATCCAGCCCGGGCCTGCCAAACAACAATGATGGCTGCAACCAAAAAATGACCGGGCATTGTGGTGGGTGCCTGTAGTCCCAGCTACTTGGGAGGGAGAGGCAGGAGACTTGCTTGAGTCCAGGAATTGGAGGTTGTTGTGAGCTATGATGCCACAGCGCTCTATCCAGGGTGACAGATTGAGGCTCTGTCTCAAAAAAAAAAAAAGTTCTGGACGAGTTTTGGCAATAAGACTAGAAAGAAGGGAAGTAATTGAGGGGAAGAGGTAAATTGGGGGGGTTGATTTGAAGTACGGTGGACTAAGAGGAGGATCAAGGAAGAATGTTTAAGTTCAACTGGAGAAACTTAGTGCTTAGTGATGCTGTGATAAGACATTTAAGGTTTTTACAAAAAAAAATGTTTGAGAAGTTAAATGATTTCACTTAAGGGTATGTTAAGTTTGAAATGCTTGTGAGTCATCTAAAGTGAAGAGGTTTAATAAATAGTTTAAGCAGAGACAGAATTCAGTAAAGGTTTCATCTAAAATCTGGATTTGGAAGTCATCAACAGATACGGTAATTGAAACAATTCTGAGGATGTGGATCATCCAGGGAAAATGAGAACAGGACCCCACGGAACAAAGGCAGTTAAAGGGAGGGTCAAAGGAAATGAGCCTACAAAGTTGATGGAGAATTGGCCTGAACGGTAAGAAAATAAGCATGAGAGCATGCGGACTGGAACGAAGGGAAGGATTGACGGGCGGACAGAGCGGTCAGCAGTGCTGTTTGCATCTGTGAACACCAGGCAAGTTAAGGACAGACAATTTAGTGACATGGATGGAAGCAGTTCCAGCAGAGTCTAGAAGGGCACGTGCTGGTTTGTAATACTCTCAGGTCCTTCCTTTTCTTTTGGGCGGTGCTCTGTGAATGATGTGAAAGCTAAGAGCTAGGGAGTCCCAGGGAAGACCTCTTTCTTCGTAAAGTGCAGGAGCCGCAGGAACATTCTTTGTGATCCTTTGGAACTCTTTTTGCTCACCTTTTGGTCAGCATCTTTGCTTGTAGTGATTTAGATTTCTTGGTTATAGAATGATGAAATACTATTTGATTAAGTTGCTGAAAGATTTTTTAGTACAAATCCAATGTCGAAATAAAAATGTTGTTATGCATAGGGTTAATTATAATTATCCAGAATACCACAAACATTAATATTTCAGTCAAGGAAAATTTAACTTGTATAAATGTGATATTCTTGGAAAACATTTTTTATTTCTTTGAAAACAAAAAAGCACCTATTACACACCCAGGCTGCATGTATAGATACTGCTCCTAGGCTACAAACCTGTACAGGTTACTATCCTCAGTACTGTAGGCTGTAGGAACACAGTGGTATTTGTATATTTAAACATAAAAAGATACAGTAAAAATAAGTGATTATAATGTTATGGGCCTACAGTTGTGTATATAGACCAAAATCCTAAGCCTGTGTCATTACATGGCCAATAGTTTTGTGTGTATCTCATTCGTTTCTCCTGTGAAACAGGTTATTGTACTTATTTTATAGGTAAGGAAACTGAAACTCAAAAAAGGTTAAACTGAGTGCTTGTGGTCACATAGAACGTGGTTATAGAGGAGCGGTTCTCAACCTGTGGGTTGCGACCCACAGGAACTGTATTAAACGGTCACCTCCAAGCTCCCAGTTATCTCCACCCGCCCCACCACATTTCTAACTATGGTCACTACAGCTCTTAAGGCCTCCAGAGGTTACTTTTCCACCCTTGAGAATTCTAGAGAAATTAGAAAAAACATATTCCCCAAAGTGGACAAAAATATCAGCCTCTGTCAGAGATCAAGAGTCATGAAAGATAAGGAATTTTGAAAGTTTATGGACTCTGACAAGTCTGAGCTTTCCTTACGTTCAGTCTGCCTAATTGGCAGGAGTCACTACCTCACAGAAGCACTTGGCTCTACAGAAAGTTTTGTGTGTCATCAGTGTAACCTGCAAGATCAGGGGGACTTTGCAAAACTTGCTTCTTGAGAACATTCAGATCACATCTGAGGAAGGTCTTCACTTGTGGTCTAATTCATCATGACGACTTAAGTTTCAAATTGCAGTACAGAGATGATTAAAATAGTTAAAGAATTTTCTACTTGAGTGCTGATAATCAGACACTTTTTTGCCACAAAAAGGCAGAGCTTACACCTGAGTTTGCAGAAAAGAATTAGTGGGACTTCTGGGAACCCTGAGTCTGAAAATATTACTCAATAAATACTCATAATAAAAAGTGCTCTCATTATTAACACAGGCCTCTGTTGTGGGATCATGTTACATTATTATCTTTCTAGTACTCCTGCATGCTCAGCATTGTTCTTTTAAAAATATTTTGTTTGATAGTCTTACCATCTCTATTAGGGAAGATTCTATTGTTTCCCCCTATTTTACAGAAGACATTAAGGCTAGAGAAGTTTAAAACTTACCCTTCAACATACACTGAATGGGACTGGGAATTAAACTTGGGGGTCTAGCTCCAGCAATTATTTCTGTAAATAAATTTCTGTTAATAAAATCAGACAGAAATTTCACAGCATCTACAAAATCTGAAAATATTCATGTCTTTTGACCCAGTGTTTCCACTTATAGCCATACTTTGTACACATTAACAAAGATGTAGGTACAAGAATACTCACCAATGTGTTTTATATATATAAAATACATATTATAGCAGAATTGCTATTTTATATATATATATATATATTTATATATATATTTGGAGACAGAGTCTTATTTTGTCGCCCTTTGTAGAGTGCTGTGGCATCACAGCTCACAGCACCTCCAGCTCCTGGGCTTAAGCAATTCTCTTGCCTCAGCCTCCCAAGTAGCTGGGACTACAGGTGCTTGCCACAACACCTGGCTATTTTTTGTTGTTGTTGTTGTTGTTGTTGTTGTTGCAGTTTGGCCAGGGATGGGTTTGAACCCACCACCCTCGGTGTATGGGGCCAGCGTACTACTCACTGAGCTATAGGCGCCACTACACCAAAGTGTTATTTTAATAGCAAAGAAGTTTTTAAAAAATTAATCCACCCAAATGTCCATCAATAGGGGAATGATTAAATCATGTTATATCCATCATCCTGGGAAGTGCTGTGCAGCTGGGATCAACTATAAAATAGAATAATGACTACTGGCATGGAAAGACAGCTAAAATTAGATGAGAGAAAAAGCTATTTGTAAAACAAGGTATTTAATGTAAGACTTTTTTTGCAAAAACATTAATAATAAGATGGAAGAGGAAGAAAATAAGATTAGTGTTTATGGAGAGAAGAAAACTAATTGGTAGCAAGAGTGCCATACTTTGCGTGATCACTGTCACTGAGGTGTGAGATGCCACAGCACCTGTGTTTGCAGGGACACGTTATTCAGTTAGTGGGTATTTGTTGGAAGTCTGCTGCATGTCAGGTGCTAGGTGCTGAGGATGTCCACAGAACTTACATTCTCTGTCAGACAAGGTAGAAAATTAGCACATATGTAGATTAACATTTGAATAGATTAACATTTTGGTAAGCAAAGTCTAGCACTTCTATAATATGAACATATTTTTTAAGATTAAAAAAACGAAAGGGGGAGGTGGGTTCTGAGAAAGCCAGCAGCCCCGGAGGACTGGTTGTGAGGTAAGAGGCTGGAAACCAAAATAAAGCCAATAGAATAAATCATTTAGGTCTGTAAATTCCGACATTGCCCCAAGACTGGAGGCAAGACTTGGGTACTAAACAGTGAAAGAGTATAAACCGTGGGTGGATTTATTTATAAGCAAGTATGGAATTTGTAGGGAGTCAAATCTGAATGGTTTGATGCTCATTACCACTGATATTCTGCCTTGCCTGTGCTTTTATAACCTTAGTCCCCCTGAAGCAGATTAATCTGTGGTATCTAAGTACGGTTGGACAGGGTCCCTCATAGGAACAGTAAGTATCTCCCTCCAGGCTAAATTGCTATCAGTTTAGTGTCACTTTCCCTGCAAGCTTCCTCTGAGTTGCCTCAGTGATTCAGGAATGCTTGATCTTGCCAATTCTTTGTGCCACAATGTTTTCATTTTCCCAGCTTTGCCTTTTTTCAGAGCCAGACCCAAAGAACAAACAATTATTTCTTGTTAGGACAATACGATTTGGAAATAAAAAGAACTTTAAGAATAAAAAGTAAGTGATCCTCAAATTTGTATGTATATGTGCTCATGGATGGAGCCATGTGCCAAGAATATTTGAAGTTTCCAGTCTGCTTGGTGTACACACATTCACTCCCAAACACAAACATTTGTATCTGTGGTTATCCATAAACTTGGATATGAATGTAATGATGTTGTAATGTACGTGCCCATCTATGCCCTCTCATAATTGAGGTAAGGATAAAAATTTAGAAACCATCAGTTATACTGATATTTTCCACATCAAAGTTTGAAACACAAATCAACAAAGCAAAAATAAAATAATAAAATAAAATAAAACAACAACCAAAAAATAAACAGAGCTGTAGTTATTTGCTTGCCAGGCAAACGAGAGCCTGAGTCACTTAAGAAATGAGTTCAGTGGGTCTCCCTAAGCTGAAAGCTGAAGTGCTAGCAGACAATAACCATTTCATTTTATGAGACTATTCTAGGCAATATTCTACGTTATTAAATTCTGTTTAGTCTAGAAGTGGCGTGTAGAATTTCCCATAGAATTGACCATTTTTATACTTTTGGACAAACACAATATACAAAGAGGTCAGAGAATATGCCAGTTGGGCTCAGGATCATGGAGCAGATTCCTGGGCGGGCACATGCTCGGGACTTTGCACAGTTTTTGTCTATGACACTTGGAGGAAAACTACACAGCAAAAATTATCTGGGATCTTTCAGTTTGTGAAGCACATTAGCCCAGCCCCCTGTCTGTTATGTGCTGTGAAGATGCCTGTTGTACAGCTGAGGAAATGGCAGCCCCCAGGTAGAGTAATTTCACCAATTCCACAAACATTTATTGAAAAACTATGCCTTAGATTCTCATTCTACAAGTGGATTCGTATTTCAGACTCTTTTGTCTTGCTGCCTGTGTTTTACTGCTGTTTGTATGTTTAAATACTTCTTGAAATTCCATACAAGTGAAAAAAGCTGTCTTTTTACAGTATTAAGTTTCAGTGACAGGATTCATGTACCAAAAAATAATTACATTAGAGCTTCTGAAGTTTAATTTGATTTATAGAATTTCAGTTCACAGTTTTTTAGAGCCATATCTACATACAACAAAATGAAATCATGCTTTGTGCAATGCACCTACTTACACCGATTCTCAGACCACCAGTATTAGAAAAGGTCATTCTGGTCTGCTTTTAAGAACCCCAAAATAAAACGAACCAAAACTAAAGCACACAACAGGCTGACCATCGTGTCGGTCTCTCTTTATCTTTTCTCTGCTTGTGTGTTCCAGGTGGGAGAGTTCAGAGCACACGCTGCTGAGTGGACAGCCAATGTCACAGCAGAATTCAAAGAAACCAGGAGGCGGCTGAGTGTGGAGATCTACGACAAGTTCCAGCGCGCCACATCCATTAAGCGGAAGCTCTCGGCAGAACTGGCCGGGAACCACAATCAGGAGCTGACTCCCTGTAGGAGGACCCTGTCCGTGAACCACCTGACCAGCGAGAGAGATGTCTTGCCTCCCTTACTGAAGACTGAGAGTATCTATCTGAATGGTTTGACACCGCATTGTGCTGGCGAAGAGATCGCTGTGATTGAGAACATTAAATAACCCTCTCTTTGAAGACCCTTAGGCGTAGCCATAGGTGAGGACCTCTATATGCTCTTTATGACTGTTGCTGGTAGCATTTTAAAAATTGTGCATGAGCTCAAAGGGGGAAAAATAAATACACCCATCATGGTCATCTACCATCAAGAGAATTTGGAATTCTGAGCCAGCACTGTCTTTTTGATAATGCTTGTTGATAGGTCCACGTCCTTTGACCAATGGAATGACGAGCAATGTCTGATGCCTTTTTGCGCCCAGACTGTTTTTTCCCTCTTTCCCTATTGTGCCATAGGCCTCAGATTGAATTCACATTGTTTTTGGTAATAATGTAGCTTTGAGGGATCAGTCCTTAACTTTTCAGGGTCTACCTAACTGAGCCTAGACATGGACCATTTATGGATGACAACATTTCTTTTTGTAAATGGCAAGAAATTCTTATGCAGCCTTTTACCTAAGAAATTTTCTGTCAGTGCCTTATCTTATGAAGAAACAGAACCTCTCTAGCTAATGTGTGGTTTCTCCTTCCCCGCCCCTACCCCTAGGCTCACCTCTGCAGTCTTTTACCCCAGGTCTCCCGTTTGAATACCATACCTTGCTGGAAAAGTGTGTAAAAATGACTGAAGTGCTGATGCCCGAAGAAGGAAATAGATGCCAAATTAGATGGACCCTGAAGCAACACTCAGCGTTGCCTAGCGTTAAAGGCACTGCAGAGAAATGAGATGTAAAGATGGCCCCTCTGAGTATTTATTTGACTCAGGTACCCATGGTACGTTATACAATGTAATTATGACCAGGCTAGAAACATTGGCTGCTCCAAACACTCCCCCTTTTTCCTGGCAGTGTTGGGGTATTTATCATTTAATAATAACTATTTTTTAAAGGCAGAAGAAGAAAATCCATAAAGGAACTGACAGAAGAAAACCATTAAAAATGGGTATTGTTGGAGGTGATTTAAAACAATGGGTGAAAATTACCAAAAATATGGGGGGAAAATACAAAAACAATGTGTTATGAGTATTTGCTAATAAATATTCTACTGCCAGCATCTATTTGCTTTTTGGTGTATGAAAGACTTACATCATTTTCTTTCCTTGGGTGACTTTTGCCAGATGAGGGGAGGTGACACAGAAGTCAGCAGCAGGCACAGTCGTAGCCTTCTGTGGGTGTACTTTTGGAGCTGTGACTAGCTGTGTGAGCGGAAGTTGAAATTGGGATCACTGTGACTTTGCACATGGAAAAATGCAGATTGGAGGCATAATTCATCTCTGACATTAGAGAAAAAGCTGTTGTAGCACAATTTAAATCTTGAGAGAGTTTTGAGAGTTTGGGTTTTTTTTTGAGCTAGAAAAGGCTGATTATTCTGTTTAGTTTAATTTTATATCCTGTAATTATTTGGATGTTTCCAAGATTGAAAAAGCAAAATTATCCTTGAAGTTCCTACCCTTTTCTTTATTTTCTTACTTAGATCTGCTGTACATTGTATATATAATTTTTAAAATGTAGAAAGAAAAATAATTTCCCTAAATATCATTGCAAAATTGATTTCTTTTACTGTTTGTTTAGTGGAAAGGCTATATCTGAATAAGCGGCATTCAGATTGAAGGTCTTTAAGATACACCTAGGATGTTAAAAAAAAAAAACAAGAAAAGAAAGTAATAGATGCTTATTTTCCAAAATTTAAATTTAAGCCAGAAGTGTAAATATTCAGATAACTTGTTAAAGGTACTTTTATAAACTTAAAAAAATTCTAACCAAAATTTTAGAAAGTCAGGCTCTTTTAGAAAGAAAGCTACACCCATTTCCTCAACAACTGTTCTGAAAATTCATATGGTGGAATGCACCATGTATAAACTGTGAATTGTATTGACAAATAAAGTTTGTAATTAAAATCAGCATTTTCTGAGTCTCCTGCTTGCTGCTGAGAATATACAACAGCTCTACCTAAGTGGAGATCCAGGAGGTCACTTTTCATGCTGGGTTTGTTTTTATTTTTTATTTTTTGGCCAGGGCCAGGTTTGAACCTGCCTCCTCCTGTATATGGGGCCAGCTCCCTACTCCTCTGAACCACAGGCACGGCCCAATCATGCTGGGTTTTTTATGGCTTCTTCATTCACAATATTCAAGAAATATTTTTGATGCACTGATACTACCCTTGAGGAATACATGCAGGGTCTTTTTCTTGGTACAACTTTTAATCTATACTGAATATACTGAATTTATTTTTGAAATAAGGATTTGAAGTAGCATATAAATTCAAGATTGTTTCTGTTACATTGTAATATATTCCTAACATATTTTATCATTGTCTTGACACTGAAGTAATTTGAATGCCGAATCCAGGTTTCTGTATGTTTGTTGTAAGATAACGACAAGCAAACATCCTATAGGAGAAACCCTGAAGAAGGCAGCGGCCACCCAGGCATTTAGCTCTTAGACCCCAAATATTTGGACTATTTATCTTGTCTGTATCCTGCATAAATTTATTAATTCATTGCTAAACAACTGGATTCTCAATAAATATCCTAAAGCTGGTCCCCGCATTATTCTTAGAAAATACTTGGGGAAAATGCAAGAAAGAATATGAATTATCATCAATGGACATCACTTTTACTTTCTCAAACTTTAATCTGCCTACTTTTCATGGAGAGAATATTGCTAAGGATTTTGACATAGTCTGAAATTTTCTAGTGAGTTGATTTTTTTCCATTAGACCATGTCTTGAAAGATATTTGGGAAAAACAAACAAACAACAACAAAAATCCCAGAAATACTAGAATCAGAATGGATCAAGAATGCCTTAATCATATCCTAGACATAGACTCTGGACACTTCTCTTTATTCACCTTAGAGCTGCTGACTGTTGAAGTGATTATTTTGGAGTTTTTTCAGTATCTTACTGGATCGATATACTTTGCGTGTGTGACTTTGCTCATATCACACACGTTTTTCACTTTTATATTTTATTTTTGCAATACAGGAAAAAGTGAAACTTCTGAAACCAGGAGGGAATTGAAAAATGTGCACCTTGGCCTTCAAAACTAGCAGGGAGCAGAACGCAGGGCTTTATTTCTTCTAGAAATTTTGAGGAACACATGACATACAAGAACAAATGCTATCTAAAGTTATGTTTAAAATCGGTAGAATTTTTTGATACTTAAGGCTAGAAGTTCAAAGAGAATTTAGGGAAATTTTACATGAAATGCCAAAAAGAAATTCACATATTCTGAAAACTTGAGATGGCTTTTCATGCCTAAGAACTAGAACTAAAGGTCTAAATCAACTTTTGTTTTTCTTTCTTTCTCTTTTTAAATGTTTGCTATTTTAATTAAAAATGAGTTTTGTGACTTTCTTACTGAGATGTGATTATAAATTTGTTTTTATATAATATAAGGTAAAAATTAAATTAATGTGTGATTTTTTGCTGTAGCACGCATTTACTTAGATGTTCTTTTGTAGTGAAACTGGCCTGGTGCAGCTCATGTGGCAGTTCCAAGACAGCATAGAGTAAACTGGTTACTTCCGATCTGATTTCATGTGGTTCTCTTTTTTTTTTTTTTAATAATTTTATTCAATCATAATTGTGTACATTGGTGCAATCATAGGGCAGAATGTGCTTCATATACAATCAGAAACATTTTGATTGTACTGTGAGAGATAGCCCTCATAGCATTTTCTTAATCAC
>CAUYRH010134727.1:0-21308 GCA_963574655.1 Perodicticus potto | reverse complement strand
TTTAAAATTATATTTATGAAATAAAAGTATGCAGCTAGCAACCCATAAAGACAGGGTTCTTATTCAGGAGTTGACAGGGTTGGTTTTATTTTTTTACCCCTTGGTAAAAAATGAAATGGTAGACATTTTTATCTTTGTGGTTCAAACAATCTCTGTCTCAACTGCACAACTACTCAATTCTACTGTTATAGATCAAAAGTGGCCAGAGACAACATATAAACAGAGAACGGCTATATTTTACTTATGCAGATTTGGCCTACGAGCTATAGTTTTCTGATCCCTATTCTTACTCAAAACTTATTTAATCTTCTTGATACATATTTCATGAAAAAATGTCTATCTTTACATCCTCATGCAATGTCTAGCACACAACCATGTATGCATAGGCACTTGGGAAATATTTGTTGAGGGAATAATCAATAAATAAATCAATTCTAATACAACTTATAAGCACCTACTATTTACTAGGCACTGTTATAAGCACTTAATACATCACTGAATAAAACAGATAGAAATCCTTGCCCTATAAGGGACTGCAATCTATAAATCTCCAAATCATACAGCAAGACTTATAGTTTTATATCACTGCTATAACAAATTGCCATAAACACAGTGGCTTAAAACAACACAAATTTATTATCTTACTGTTCTGCAGGCCAGAAGTTCAACATGAATCTCACCAGCCTGAACGCAAAGCATTTTCAGGTCTGTATTCCTTTCTATAGGGTGTAGTGGAAGATTCATTCCCCTATTGATTATAGTTCCTGGTAGAATTCAGTCCCTAAACATAGATCCCTGCATCTGAGAACCAGCAATGGGGTATTGAATCATTCTGATGCTTTCCTCTTTCTTTCTGACTGTAGCCAAGAAAGGGTCTCCAATTTTAATAACTCGTGATTTCATTGGGCCCACCTGGATAATCCAGTATAATTTCGCTATCTCAAGTTATTTAACCTTATTCACATCTACAAAGTTCCTTTTTCCATATATGGTAACATTTTTACAAGTTCAGAGATTAGAACATGGGTATTTTTTGGAGGGCATTATTTTGTCTTACTATATGGCATTCTATATTAAATCTGATTAATTTGATTTTTGCCAATGGGTTATGTGATTTAATATGATATGGTATAAATTTTAACATGTGCAATAAGCCATTTATATCAGATTGTACAAATTATACTTTCCTAGCCTTGGTCAAACCTGTAAACTCAGACTTCCTGATTCTCCTGAGCTAGTCCTTAAATAATGTCAACAATGTTTCAAAAATTTTCACCAAAATTTAAGAAGATTAAAAACAAGTCATTTTATAACAAGCCTGGCATATCTGGGAGGAACTCTCCATTGGAAATCACACACATTCAACTAGGTCCTACCTGAAAAATAGGATTCCCACATGTCATTTGGACTGAAGCATTGTCCTTGACCTTGCCATGTTAGCCCAGGCCACTTAACTGGGCCTCTGCCTTGGTTTTATGATTTGCCTTTCAGTCCACTTACACTGACTAGAGCGTTAGCTGAAAAGCTGCCACCTTCCCTGGCCCTCACCAATCCCTCCTACTGTGCTTATATATTACAGGCATTTCTCAGGTCTTTCTCCAACCAAGATAGACAATGCCAATCATAACCCAAGGTTTTCAGGTCCAGGACAGCCACTCTCTAATATGCCCAAAGTTTTATTGATGCTAAGACACAACCTAAACTGTCACAAGTTCCCCTAAGTCACAATATTGAGGTGTGGCCTGCTTATAATTCTAGCTTCTCAGCCCTAGGCCCATCCTTAAAGCCAGTGTAGTTCCTGAAATCCAACCCTATGTGTATTCTTTGTCTTCCTTAATGGCTTCATCATCCACCCACGTTCAAATTAAAAACCTAGAAGTAATTTTCATTTCCACTCTGCCTTTGTCCCTCACTTTGAATCACAGTTGTGCTGGTCACCATGAAACAAAGAATGCAGAAGGAGAACTAGGCTTGGCAGGGGAGATAGTAGTTTATTTTAGAGAAAAAGCCCATTTTTCACCCCAGACTTTCAGAAGCCCTTGCCAATGAAGCACCCCCCCAGGCCAGGGTAGAAGATTCTTTACAGTCTCTGGAATGAAAGGAGACTCCCATGAAGGTTTCAAAGTTCTGGTTCAAGTAGAAAGAATACTAATCTTGGAGCTGTAAAGACCTGGTTTCTTTTCCAGGCTCTGCCGCTTACTTTGACAATTTTTTCAACTAGGAAATGTGAGTAACGCCTACCTCATGGGGTTGTTGTGAAAATTAAATGAGATAATGAGTATGAAAGCACTTTGTAAACTGCACATGTCAGCTGTTATCATTATGATTATCCCTTTAATGCCCCCTATCTCTACTGCCGCAGATATTACAACTGTTCAGGGTGAATATTAAAATGTTAACCACTCAGATTCATTCAGGAGACTACTTACTTTTGTTATATCATATTAGCAGAGGTTATTTTTTCTAATCCTGTCCATCAAGTTACGTTTTGGACAGAGTTCAGTCTAATTGAACCTGCCAATATCAGGCTTGGCTCTACTTAAAGATTCATTCAGCCACCTTCCCTGAAAGCACAAGCCAACAGTTGTGTATATCTGTATCATAAATCATACACTAACATGATGCCAAAAGCAGTCACCTCTTTTATGAATCAGTCTCTGATTCCTAAGACGGAATTAGCCATCATGTATTACCAACAGTATCACAGCATTTATAATCTGGAATTGTAATGGTGTCTCTGACCTTCTACAAGGATGGACGTTTAGTCTTTGTATGCTCATTCATGGTATACAGGAGATAACCAATAGTGTTTACTAAAACAAAGGAGAGATTATAAGGGGGTCCAGGCTACAGGGGAAATTACCCTCTATAGAACTACATTGGTCTAGAATATTTTACATATGCAGGGAGATCAAATAAAAAAGAAACAAAGAAAAACACTTTCCCAAAATCTCCAGTTAACTTTTCTATGGCATGTTTAAAAGGTGTCATCAGTTGTTTATAAGTGCAATGTAAATTAGGTTAATTATTCTAAACACTTTACATTAGAGATATGTGAAAGGAGAAGCAATGTATTTAAACATCCCAGCTCCTGAACGAAATGCTCTGAATGTGAAGGGAAGACCTTAAGCTCAATTTAGAGAAGAAACCTAGCCATTACATATTAGAATATAGATGTGTTGATGTGAGGGAAGATCACAGAGGGGGGAAATTTTCTCATTTAGGAAGTTGTTCCTATAAGAATTTTAATTATACATTTTCTAACAATCACATCACCTATCATGATACCATATAATCCTTTCTTGGTACATCTTCCTTGATTTTTTTAGTTAAAATTTATCTCATGTAACCCTTGGATTAAATACAAAAAATATCTATGCCATGGGACGCATTTTGGAAGGCACTGCTATCGTTGAAAAATCAGGTCCTCCTGTGTTAGATGAGAGGTCAGGATTTTAATAACGACCAGACTATGCTATGATCCTCTTCAATGTTGACACGCACCCATGACTTTCTTGTTGAAATACAGATTCTGTCTGATTCACTGGGTCTGAGGAGGGTCTTGAGAGAGTCTGCATCTCCAATAATTTCCCAGGTGTTGCCCAAGCTGCTCATCTGCAAACCACGCACTAAGTCATAAGGTTCTAGTATACGTGGTAAGAAAATTTACCAACAGTGAAACATTTTAAGGTAAACTGCCACTATTTTCCCCCTATGCCAGTTGTTATGGAGATTTTTCAAAACCTTTTACTTAAGAGAATAATTGCTTTAATAAACAGCCTTGAAATATTGAAACTTTTAGCTAGCCCAAATTGAATCACTATGCAAAATGTAGCTCATGCTATGATTAAGAAATGATAATGTCCTCGGCAGTAAGGCAAATTATGTTTCAACTACATATTTTTATTTTAAAAATTCCTTTGTCTATGACTCAGTTCTCTTAGAGCTTCTGAGATACGTTATTGAGGTCAGACTGTGTCAGCAACATAGACCACACAGTTTAGTGGCCCTCCATTCCCTCCTACGAAATCAAAGCTGAATTGTCCATCATGCATGGGAATAAAAGAGATTCTCATCTCATCTGAGCATTTCCCAGTAATCACATAGCATTTGGGATAATTTTTACTGACTAGGAGAGCCAATACAGATAACTCTTGATGAGTAATAACAAATTGAAGTGCTTAAAAGTAAAAGAAGCTGTGTTTGCCATATTAGATTTTAGTTGCGCCCTAAAGTTGTGAAACTGCTTCCTCATCAATCCCTCCTCCATGCCACTAACATTATTTATTTTAGCTGAGGATTCAAGAGCATAATTTTTAAATTAAATGATAGAAGAACTACAGTCTTTAGAGGGCACAAATTCTTCCATGGCAGTATTTAACACATTAACTGCCGTGTGAGTTATATTTAATTTATGCTAGTTTTGAGCCCGGGCCTCGTGAAGCATGTATAACTCACATGTCTCTTGACCAATATGGCATAATAAAATACACAGTGGCCCTTTCTTCCCTGCCTTAATCACTCTATATAGTGTATAAGTTGTAGATAAAGTAAATTTTTATGAGAAAAATTTACATGCTTTAAATGCATGCAAAATAATTTACTATTTAATTTTGCAATGAACCCTATGTAAAGAAATATACCCTTCTTTGTGAATGATCATTCCCCACATACCTGCTAATATATTTTTCAAGTTCTAGCTCAATATTTTAAAGCAGATTATATCTATATTTTCACTTTATGTATAACTGTAAATATCTCTGCTTTATTTAATTCAACAACGTGAAACTGATATCAATGGGATGGAGAAGTACCTGGGACCTGTGAGAGCAGGAGGTGGCTACCAGTATCAGGATTAAAAGTGCAAGGGGAGAGTTCCATTACGTAGAACCCAGGAAAACTTGCAGTTCTGAGGAGGACACACCATGCCTCTTTAATACAGGACTACAGCCACTTCCCTCTACTGGCCAAAACCAATCTTAATTGATAATGTCCATAGAATAAGACTCCTAAAGCACACAACGGGGTAGAGAATCATGGAGATGGAACTTGTAGGGCCTAAAAAGAGCACCAGGAATGGTAGCATGTATGGGCAGTACATAGAAAATACGAAAATCGAGGGAAAATTTACTTACGAAATATTGGGATCACTGATCTTCTCCCCACAGTTAGCTCCAAAATACAGGCCAGGCTTTGATACTCCAGGCAAGAGATTGGATGGTTTACCTGGGGGATGAAAGAAATAAAAAACTAAATTAAATTTTGCAAGATAACATTTAGAAAAAAATCTCTAAATGTAAAGCAAAAAGACAAACACATGAAAAATGAGAAGATAAGAAAAGTAGGAGGATTATGCTAAGAGTGCCATCATGCAACATGAATAACTATAATAGAGCACCAGAAAGTGAAGCGAGAAAACAGAGAAGAAATCATGAAAAAATAAAATTCAACAAAATTTTCAGATGGATTTCTAGATTGAAAGAATTCACAAACTATGCAGTGCAATAGATGAAATCAGACCTTCATGAAAGGAATATTATCATGGAATTTAAGAACAATGGGACAAAGTGAAAATACTATGAACTTCCATTGAAGGGAAAAAAACAATTATACATGAAAAATCAGAGATCTGACTATTTCTGACTTATTAACAGTAATACAAGAAGCTACAAGGCAATAAAGCACTACCATCAAACTTTTGAAGAAATATGATAGCCAACCTATAATTCTATACTCCACCCAACTATCAGTTAATAGACTTTTTCAGTTATGCAAGAACTCAAAACTTGTTTCTCAGCATCTCTTTCTCATTCAGCTACATTATGGTATGTGCCACACCATCATGGAGGGTGTAAATTAAAATAAAAGAAGAAACAGAATGCCAGAAACATTAAACTCAGAGACTAGCATGAAAATTATTTAATGAAATTTAAACACAAAGATAAATTCTAATATCTAAAGTTAAACAATATAAGGAGTGTGTTCAGGTCATGTCTGAGGTGTGATAACTCACTACACTATTCTTAGCTTTCTTTTTATGATTATTTTTTAATATGTTTACTGGCAAAGGGAAATGGTTGCTATTCTAATTGTTTCATAGAACATGATTAAATCAAATGTTAGCATTAAAGTTAATGATTTTTATTCTATGTACTAAAATATGAATAACCTAGATACATCTTTGAGAATTTCTACAATCGCTAACATATGATTAATCCTTGTACCATGTTTAGCTTGAAATTTCTCTTAAAAATTGGCATTAACCCTAATGAAACATATTAGAAGTTTGAAATAATGGAAACTCCTTGCTATATAATAGATGAAAATCATAAATCTTATTTTCTAAGACTGACTTTCTTTGTCAAGGCTTTGATGAACAGTTTCTAACAATGACATTTTCCCAGGACAATTTAAATTATACTTTAGAACTCTTAATCAAGTTCTGTTGCTTCAACATGCCAACACTACAGCATATCCACAACATGACTTTCCTCCTTCACTTTATATAATGCCTCTTAAAATCTATGATAAGAAAAATTTCTCTTACTCATGTCACCATTCTCCTAACTAGGGAACAAGAAAGGGAAGTAGCTTTATATTTTATTTAGGGAGTGATTGTAAACTAAGAATTATGCTAAGAAAATAAAAATATTTACCTAAAATTCATTTGTGTAATAATATGTAAAGAATCTGGCTCAGTGCCTGTAGCACAAGTGGCTAGGGCGCCAGCCACATACACCGGAGCTGGTGGGTTCGAATCCAGCCCGGGCCTGCCAAACAACAAAGACAACTACAACCAAAAAATGGCTGGGCATCGTGGTGGGCACCTCTAGTCCTAGCTATTTGGGATGCTGAGGCAAGAGAATCGCTTAAGCCCAGGAGTTGGTGTTTGGTGTGCGCTATGATGCCACAGCACACCACCCCGGGCGACAGAGGGATACTCTGTCAAAAAAAAAAAAAAAAAAAAAAAAAAAAAAAAAAAATATATATATATATATATATATATGGAAAGAATCCATTTCTTAGAATCTATTACTTAGGTAATGCAAAAAATGAAAGGCGAACCAAAGTGAACAAAACATCATTATCAATTCCAAATCCAAAAATGACAAAATAATAATGTTAGGCTCTTACTCGTGTTATATATATTTATATAATCCTAAAAACAGGCCTATAACATAAACACTATTATTTTTACATATAATAAAATTGAAACATGGTAAAGTGAAGAAATTCCCTCTGGCATAAGGTTGTAGATCTAGAAAGTAAGCCCAAACATTTTTTGTGGAATCTGTGCTTTTAGTCACTATTCTAAACCATTTCATATTTAACATTTAGCTAATGATAATATTCAACAGATTCTATTTATATACTAGAAATATAAGAAAAAAAGTTGATCTTTCCCCTTATTCATTCTCAACTTTAATGCTATTACACATTTTCTCCAATGTTTGTGATCCAGTCTCAACTAGTTTTCTTTTTCTTTAAAGGAAACTTTTTTAAAGCCACTAAATCTAAAAAATGCTACCAATCATGAAATCCTACCAAAATAGTAATTTCTGGTTTCTTCTAAATATACTTCCCTTGTTTGACTCATCACTTGGAATTGTGGATGTTTTGACTTATTTAGGGCATAAAGTGATTTCCTGTCCATCTCATCCACATAATACCCGCACTACTCTCCTGTTATTCTCTACCTCCTTAACAGGTTTTATTTTTCTCCATAGTACTTATTATCATCTGACATTATGTACTATATTCATTTACTTATCTTTTTGCTTCAAATATAAATTCTTCGAGAACAGGGACTTTGTCTTGTTTTCCATTATGACCCTTATGGCTAGAAAAGTACCTAGCACATAGTACACATTCAATTAATCCTTGTTGAATGAATAAATTGTTTTTACTTGAGCTATCATCATAGATACTAAGGAGATAGAGACTCTAAACATCATAGCAGGATAATTACATATAATATATAATTAAATTCCTACTGATGTATAATTTTATATCTAGTCAAAAGTCTTTATAATTGGCTTTAAAAAGTATTATTACTTTAAATCTATTTGTAATTTTGTCTCATTTTGATGGGATCGTGTCCCTAAGAAATATATTTCTACTCAAACTTGCTCTAGATAAATAGAAGTTGTTCTTTATAAAACTCATTAACAAAATTATCTAAATGAAAAAGATGACTGTTCCATGAGCACTTTTGTTTCTAATTTATTTTAGTTCTTTTAAAAACAGAGGGTAGCATGAAGATTGAGAACTCTTCAAAAGACTTTCTTCCTTCCCGTATATAATTTACAACCTTTTCGTTATATCCCAACATTTTTATCACTCATGTGCTATGCTCCAAGCATTTTGGTGAGGAGTACTTCATGAATAAAATGCATCAGTGTCTGCAAAATTTGTAAGAAGGGTACCTCAGGCATACTTGAAATAGAGCACATTTTTGACACTTCACACTTACAATAAATCATACTCCAGAGGCCTTTTTTTCATCTTGTATATTAGAAAGTTGGGAAACTCCCAGAGACAAGATGGGTCAATTCTCCAAACTTATGAGCTGTGTTTCTAAACGGAGTGAGACAGAGCTGCTACTCCCTGCCTCCAAATGACGTATTTGCAAAAGTTCACATCAACAAATGGCCTCCTCAGACAAAAAGTTTTCACCCTTTGGTGATGTTGCAACACTGCCAAAGACTTCTCAGATTTTGTAAGTATCAATATATATCCCACGGTTATGTTACTAGCAATCAAAGAAAGGAAAATTGCCTAAGTTATTCCTAATTTCCTTTTTTAATTTTATTTCAGAATGTTAGCGATACAAATATTTTGGTTACATAAACTGCTTTTGTACTATTTGAGTCAAAGTTATAAGTGTGCCCATCATCTAGATTCTAGACAATGTGCATTTTACCATTAGTTGTGAATTTACCCATTCCCCTCCTCTCCCTTCCCACGTACCTGATTTGTGATAAGTGTGATTTCCATATATGTTCATGTAAGTGTTCATCAATTAGTTCCAATCTAATAGTAAGTATGTGTGGTGTGTGTTTTTCCATTACAATGAGATATTCCTAGTTTTTGATCATGTGTTAAGGGATAATAAAACAGGCTTTCAAAATAAACTATCAGTGCACAAAATGTGTTTTCTTTCAATGTGAAAAAAGCATAACATTATCATCCGCCTCAAATTGAACATTAAGTGGAGCACAATGAATACTTGGAGCATTCCCTAAATCTCTCCCTCATCCCTAATATTTTTTTCAGAAATTCCACATTTTATGTTATCTTTATTCACAAGCTCCAAAGCAACACAATTACTACACCACATATTGCAGTATAGCTGCTCTTGTTAAAGACAATGACAACCTGCTCATTACAGAAACCATCTTCAGTTATTTTCCATCTTAATTTCTTTTAATACTCTATCATTTGCAGCTGATGAGTCATTTCTTCCAATCATTAAGAAAGTATTGTGCACTTACTTTCTACCAAGCAGTAGGAATATGATAATTAATAATTTTAAAAAATTAGTCACTAAGCTCAACACAGTTTACAATCTACTGGCAAAAAAAAAAAGTAGCTACCAAAGATTTAAAACGCACAGTGGTAATGTAACAAAACAGTAAGAAAGTATTGAAACAATTGGGACTCCAGCCCTAGACTTGGGTGGTTTAGACAGGCTCCCATAAGAGACAGCATTCAAATTGAGTCTGGAAGAATTAGTCAAATTATCCAGGGGAGGGATCTGGGGTAAAGAAGTTTCAGAGAGGGATTAGCATATACATAAACCCAGAAGAAAGAAATAGTAGAAATTTGGGGAACTTCCAGTAGCTCAAGATAACTAGAACTTAGATTATCACAGGCAAAGAAATGAGAAAAGAAGATAAAAGTCTGAATACATTTATCAGGATAAGGAGTTTGGAATTCATTTGGAGAGGAATGGAGATTCTTGAATCACTTTCAGCAGAGGGACCTGTAATCAGTGTGACTCCCTTATGGAGAACTCATTAAAGAGGTCAAAATCAGAGAAAGAGGAAAAAGTTTGGAGGTCTTTGCAGGTCTGAGGTGATGGTGGCTTCGACTAGAATGGTGGCAATAGAGCACAAAGAGAAGTACGGGGCTGGATTTTGCAGCTATTCAGGGTCCAGAAACAAGAGTTTTTAGTGGTGGTCAGTGTTCTGCTAGATACGAGTGATAACAGAGAAGAGTAACGGATGATGGTTGGGTTTCTTCATAGAAACCTTCATGTTCAAGCTGACTAACCCAGAAGGCAGCTGGATATATAGGTCTGGAGTTCAGGTGAAAACAATTGACATGGAGGGTAGGACCACTTGTGGCTTTTTTTCTACCTCTCTGGTCTATGCTTTTCTGAATCTATTTGACACAAGGATATACATTCATGGTTCCATCTTCCCCCCATACATATTCTCTTTCACTACATACAGTGTGCCCCAGTGATTTTGTATGTGCACTCAGTTTTAGTTACCAGCAATGTCTTTGGGTTCCTCACAAAATCAGTATATTTGCGAGATTATCTGGAGAAACGCCAACAGAAAAGTAAAAAAGGAAGATAGGGAAGGGAAAGGAGAAAGTAAAGGGTAAATTTCCAAGCAAGTTATCACTGTGGTTAACTGGAACAAAAACCCACTGGGGAAATTTGGGAAACTTTGCAGGAGAGATGACATGCTTCAGAGTTACCTAACTTGTGAGGGGAGGGAGCTTAGGGAATTTAGGCATTAATACAACAATTTCCATCAGTCATTAGTCAAAGGCTACTGGTCTGGCTGGCTTTTCTAGCCTGTTGGATACATGGGTAGAGTAGGCTATGAGCACTAGGAACAACACTTAGTTTTAAAAATGGAAAGTCTGCACTATACAAATAAAGCTCAAAGACACATGGGCAGGACACCTATAGGATCTGCTACAACATACGTGCATGACTCCATGTATGACTCCAAAATCTATAACTTTAGCACAAGGACAACGTTGAAAAGTCAAGTCCCACAGTGAAGCTAAAAAGTGTCATCTTAAATGAACTGTTGATTAAAGGGATCAAGAAAAGAGAAGTGAGAGCCAAGATATGGAACCAAACAAATATAAGACAACCAGAAGGTGAAAGTAAAGATTAAACATTCAGAGCACAGTAGATGGCAAGGAATTTGCAACTCAAAGTGAACTCTGAGGACCAGTAGCATCAGAGTCACTTGAGAGAGTATTAGAAGTGCAGGCCTACTGAATTAGAATCCACAGAATTAAAATTCTGGTTATTATGTATATACATTAAAGTTAAAATAATGCTTTTCTCTCTTCCTTAAAGCTTATGTCACTATAATGAAGACTTTTTAAATACCCTCCTACCTTGTATTTGAGTGGGTGCCCATGTCCATTGCTTGCATTCCCTTATGTTTCAAATAGCCCCTTGATCTACTAAATTCTTTAAGCCAAAACTCTAGACTCCACTTTTTCTGTATTACCACCTCTTCCTTGCCAATTGACTGTCTCTATGACTTCTCTGTCAGCACCACACCTCAGCTCTGTATCCTTTCCAAAGACTGTTGTAATAACGTGTTCAATGGTGTCATAGATTTATGGAGCTTCCTGTCCCAATGTATCCTCTAAAATGACACAGAACAATTCTTGAAGTACAAATTACCATACTGTTCCCTTGATTAATACAGTGTTTACCCAACAACTTTGAGACAAATTCTTAAATATTTAGCCTACCACCCTGAGCTTACCCATGGTCTGGTACCCACTTACCTTCTTGTAAATATATAGCCTAATAAAATTATTGTATTTTGAGCATTACATTTAGTGCTGACCTACCTGTCAATCAAGTCGTAAAGGACATGAGGGTTACATAATCTTTATCATTAACAGTTTGGTGCTTTTAATGTTTCCTTTACTTCCCTGGAATTAATAATAGGTTTTCAGTATTCCATAAAAGGCCTCTTCCTCCAATTATGATACCTCATTTGTGGTTTCCAAGTTCTAGCCCATAAACCACTTTATGTATTCCTCTGTTGAAAACCTGAAGTGTTATGTTCATAACCATTCTTAAATTTACAGATATTCCTTTTTAACAGATTTTCTTTACTTGGAACATAGACATAGTTGCTCTTTTTCTTGAATATTAAGGTCACAAATCAGTCCTGTCTCTTACCGCTCCTAACCCCAGCTAGGAACTTTATCCTAGACAGAAGCCAGGAGAAACCTTCCCAAATATCTTAGTCTGTCTGGCCTACTATAACAATACTTTGAAGCTGGGCCATTTATTAAGAATAGAAATGTATTTTTCTCACAGTTCTGGAGGCTGGGAAGTCCAAGATGCAGGTGCTAGCATTTGATGAGGCCTTTCTTGCAGCATCCTCACATGGCAAAGGTAAAAAGGGCAAGATAGGAGTGAACTCTGTCTTCATGCAGCAGATGAGCAGAAGGGGAATAACCAACTCATGTGCACTCTTTTTATAGTGGCATTAATCCATACATAAGGGCAGAACCCTAATGACCTACATACCTCCCATTAGGTCTCATCTCCCAACACTGTCGCATTGGGGATTAAGTTTCCAACACATAAATTCAGGGGTCCACATTCAAACCATAGCACCAGATATGAGTGAAAATCAGGCAACTATCATTTTATGATCAATTTTTTAAGGAGATGAATGTATTTTTGGTACTCAATTTTGGATGATTTTATTTCCTGGGCCATGATACAAGGAGAAGCAAACTTCATAAACAATGTCTTTAAGAGGGCTTTTCAACAATAAAAAATGCTGGCATGTTTTCCTTTTTAACAGCTTTATTGAGGTATAATTTATATATATATATATAAGTGTACATAATTTGATGAGTTTGGATATACACAAAAATCAGACAATTAGGTTCAAAACCTTACCCTACAAAAAGTGCTACATACCTCATTGCTTAATATCATTATGGTCACTTTCTAGGTACTCCTCTTGGGAAGCTATGCCCTGACACCAGTACTTCGTCCACTCATCAAAGCAATTTCAGAACTCTTTTTCTGGAATGACCATCAGAGCTATCAGTGTATGAGGTCTGACAATTAAGTTCATGCACTTATGTTGGCAGCACTGTACAAACAACTCTGTAAGGTTTTATAATCTTGGTTTGTCAGTGTCTCACAGCTACGTTCATGTTAATGGGTGGTGGTCCCTTGTTTGAGTGGCATTCCTTATTGTTGCATGTTTTATGTGCCATATGATACCTCTGATGGTCATTCCAGAAATTGCTTTGAAAGGTGGGCTAGGCACTGGCATCAGCGCATAGCTTGCCAAAGACAGTGCCTCAAAGGTGACTGCAATGATATTCAGCAATGAAGCATGTAGCCCTTTTTCTAGGATGAGTTTGTGAACTTGATTTTCAGACCCCATTGTAGATACTTCAATGATACCATCACACAATAAAGGTAGTAAACATATCAATTACTTCAAAAGTTTACTCATGCCCCTTTGTGGTTGTGTGTGTGTGTGTGTGTGTGTGTGTGTGTGTGTGGTAAAAGCACTTAACATGATATCTACCCTCTTAACAAATATTTAAGTGCATCATACCATATTGTTAACTATGCACAAGCAACAAAAATAGACAAGTAAGACTATAGTAAACTAAAAGGAAAAGCAAAGGAAATAATTAACCCGATGAAAAGACCAATAAGGAATGGGATAAAATGTTTTCAAACCATTTATGTGATAAAAAGTTAATATCTAAAATATATAGAAATTACACAAGATTTAACAGCAGACAAATAAAACAATAACCCAATTTAAAAATGAGCAAAGTACTTGAAGAGACATTTCTCCAAAGAAAACATACGAATGAGCCAGGCGCAGTGGCTCAAGCCTATAACCCCAGGACTCTGGGAGGCCAAGGCAGTAGACTGCTTGAGCTCAGGAATTCGAGACCAGCCTGAGAAAGAGAGAGACCCTGTCTCTAAAAATAGCCGGGCATTGTAGTGGATGCCTGTAGTACCAGCTACTGGGGAGGCTGAGCCAAGAGAATCACTTGAGCCCAAGAGTTTGAGGTTGCTGTGAGCTATGACCCCATGCACTCTACCCAGGGCAACATACAGAGACTGTCTCAAAAAAATAAAATTCATTGAAGGGCAAATGGATAAGAGAAAAAAAAAATTGTGACAAAGTGAGACTGTCTCAAAAGAAAAAAAAAACACATCGGAATGGCTACCAGGTGCATGAGAAGATACGAAACATAAGTAATCATCAGGAAAACGCAAATCAAAACTACAGTGGGGTTTCATCTCACACCTGGTAGGATAGCTTATTATCAGAAAAACAAAAGATAAATATTGGCCAGAAGGTAGAGAAATAGAAATCCTTTTTCACTGTTGATGGGAATGTAAAGTGGTACAGCCATTATGTAAAATACAGTAGAACAACCTCGATAGGTTGACCCTCCAAGGACTAGAACAAACTGGTCAACATACCAAGGTGGTCAACATAAGGAAATAGGCCTACAGTACTGATACGTACATGTGGTGCATGTCCAGTCTATGAAAATTAGGTCAATTTAAGGAGGTGGTCAATGTAGGGAGGTGGTCATCTATGAAGGTTCTACTGTATTATGGACATTACTCAAAAAATAAAAAACAGAAGTAACATTATCTAACAATCCAACTTCTGGATCCAAAATAATTGAAATCAGGATCTCAAAGCAGTATGTGCACGTTCACATGTATTCAGTACTATTCACAATACCCAAGATATAGAAACAACCTAAATACTTGTCAGATGAATGGATAAAGAAAATATAGCATAAACATACAATAGAATATTATTCAACCTTTAAAAAGCAAGAAATCCTAGCACAGCATGGATAAACCTGGAAGATATCACGCAAGTGAAATATGCCAGGCACAGATATAGATACTGCATGATTCTACTTATATGAGTAATCGAAAATAGTCAAAATCACAGTAGCAGAGAAAAGAATGGTGGTTGCCAGGGGCTGCAATGAAGGGGAAAGAGGCTGTTGCTATCCACTGAGTATAAATCATAATTATGCAAGATAAATAAGTTCTAGAGATCTAATGTATGATATGTTTGTATTTTTATTTTAAAACCACAGATTAAAGTTAAAGATACGATACTTTTGCAACCTCAAACAAAACTAACTAGATTTGGAATCAGAAAGTTGGGTTTGCATTCCAGATTGTAATTTGTTGCCAGCAGGAACTAAAGCAAGTTAGTCTATTAATGTCAGTTTCCTCAAATATAAAATGTGGATAAAAACATTCAGTCTAAATGTTGATATGCGAATTGAATTAGCCAACAGATGTGAAAGCATCTAGAACAGTGCCCAACATATCATAAGCACAAAATAAATATTAGTGTCCTCTTTGTATTCCTCAAACAACAAATATTCATCAGCTAGGATATTTTCAGGGGTAAAAGTTAATTCCCAAGATAAATTCACCATTTAGCAAAACAAACAAAGACAAAAAGCACAGAACTCTGCAATTTCTAGAACTAGCAATATGGCTAATGTGAAATTGCTCTTGCAATAACACCTAGCAATGTTCAACAAAAATGAAACATTTAAAATTACACAGTCGGTTTACGAGAAAAAAGTAATTTTATATGCCAGAAACATGGATTTGAAAGTCAAAGTATTATAAGCAAACTAGAAATATCACAAATTCTCAAAGCAATATTCTCACTAGCTAATATGGCAGTCACCCTGGGGGTTAATATTGAAAATAAAAGTAGATAGTGTTTTATTTTTGGTTTTATGTTTCTAATCACATTTATTGAGATATATTTATATGTAATAAAATGCATCTATTTTTGTGTATCTTCCAATACATTTTGATAAACATACACACCATCTTGCCACCATCACATTCTGGACAAAGAACATTTCCAACTTCACAAAAAGTACTCATGTGTTCTTACCCCATCAATTTCTCTTCCCATCCCCAGCCCAATCACTGATATACTTTATTTCACTATTGCCTGCCTTTACCTTTCTTTGAATTACATAAATGGAGTCATATAGCTTGTCTGGCTTCTTTTGATTAGCACGTATTTTAGATTCATTAATCACAAATGTATCAGGAGGCCGGGCACGGTGGCTCATGCCTGTAATCCTAGCCCTCTGGGAGGCCGAGGCATGAGCTCGTGAGTTTGAGAGCAGCCTGAGCAAAAGTGAGACCCCTGTCTCTACTAAAAATAGAAAAACTGAGGCAAGAGGATCGCTTAAGCCCAAGAGCTAGGACCCCACAGCACTGTACCCAGGGCAACAGCTTGAGACTCTGTCTCAAAAAAAAAAAAAATGCATCATCAGGCCATTTTTTTTATTGTTGATTACTATCCCATCAAAAGAATGCACAATACTTTGTTATCCATTCACCTGTTGATGGATATATGGGTTGTTCCAAGTTTTTTATCTATTATGCATACATACAATGCCATGAACATTCATAAAGCTTTTTGTAAAGATAAATGCTTTCATTTTTCTTAGAAAAAATACCAAGGGGTGGGATTGCTCAGTTGAATGATAAATGTGCCATTGACCTTTTTAAGAAACTACTGGACTGTTTTCTAAAGTAGTTGTATCATTTCATATTATACCAGCAATGGGTAAGACTTCCATTTGTTCCATATCCTTGTTAATATTTGATGCATACAGTCAGCCCTTTGAATTTTAGCCATTCAAGTAGGTTTGATTTTAATTTGCATTTCCCTGATGAGTAATAATATTGAATGTCTTTTCATAGGCCATTTGTATATCTCCTTTCGTTAGAAGTCTGTTCAAATATTTGGCTAGTTTTTACATTGTGTTGTTTAGCCTTTATTACTGATTGGTAATATTTTCTTACATAGTCTTAATATACAACTTTAGTTTTAATCCATAGAAAAGATAATAAATGAGTGCTTGAGTGGGTGTAAGGCAACAATTTGGTTTTGAGACATTTTTTATAAAGCCAGAATCCTTGATGAGGGTTATATCCCAAGTTTAAAAAACCCTCTCCACCATCCCCCCCAAAAAAGTGTCAAGAAAAATTAAAGTATAAAAATACATATTAGACACTATAAGAAAAAATAATATTGCATGAACAAAGAAAAGGTATATTTGAAAATAAACAGAATGTGAATTTTATAATGAAAATGATTTTATAATAAAAAATAGCTTTGAGATCTGTGACTCAAGTTGTCTTCAAACTCTCATTTAGTGCGGTCAATATTTCCTTTTAGTTACTCCTTAATTCTTATGGTTACATAATACTTATGTATATATTTATGGGGTGCATGTGATATTCTGAAACCGGAATACAATGTATAATAATCAAATCAGGGTAATTTAGAGTTGGAATGCTCCTAACAGAAAGAAATGATAAATGCTTGAAGAGTGCTGTCTTTTTTTGATTCTGCACTCAATGTGACCATCATTTTCAGATTCTGCCAATCATGCCAAGTGAATGGAGAAGTTCTATATATGTTTGCCCTTGTTTATTGTCCCAGAAGGTTGCATATATGGGACAACAGAGGTTTGGCCAGCAACTCTAGCTAATGTGAGGGTTTTAAAAATATCTGATCATTTACATACAAGGAAATATGACTGTCTCCTTTCAGCCACTTAGAGTGATAACTATCATCTAATACTACCTTTGAACTGGTGCTTGGACCAGCTGAGTGATGGGAATTTCACCACCTCCAGCTGCTTTCAATTCTATTTTGGAGCTATTTTAATTGAATATTGTCCTTACCCTGAGCCAAAATCAGCTACTTATTATTGCTCCATTTTTCAGTTCTGCTCTTTGAAGTTATTCAGAACAACCTTAATCTCTCTTCAAGACAGCATATGGAAAATAGCTACGCCCATTCAACATCCAAACCAAATGTCCCAGGTTCCTTTTATTCGTCACCAAGTGACATGGCTATGAGTCCTTTGACCACTCTGATCCCTCTTTTTTAGCCATTTTCCAGTTTATCATTGTTGTTTTTAAAAGTGAAACCCAGAACCACAATTTTTCATTTGTAGTCAAGCAATGGAAGTGGGGCAGAATATTTCACACTATAAACCAAAAATGTTATAAATTCAAGGCAAATTTTAAAAATAAAACACAGTCACGTTGGACGATTTCAATAACCTCCTTAAGAAATTAACAGCTCGAATAAGATTTTAAAAAGGTAAAAATAATAGTGACCCTAAATACTATAATAATGAGATTTGCTTAAAGTATTAGCTTAAAAACTCCATACTCTACAAATAGAAATAGCCATTCCTTTTTTCCTTCAAAATATATGCAATATTTACCCTAAATAATGATTAAATATGACCTCAATAAATCCTCTATAGAAGTTCTATAGAACTAGACATTAATAACAAAGACTAAGTAAGGGATTCCAAGTGCTTAGAAGTGTAAAACCTCAATTTGGAGTAACTGCAATTAAAACAAAACCCAATTACATGGGAAAACTGTTCAAAATTAATGACACTACTAAGCTTATATACAAAATATATGGAGGACAGAACCTATGGCTCAAAAGAGTAGGGCACTGGCCTCATATGGCGGAGGTCAAGAAAACTGCAAAAAAAAAAAAATATATATATATATATATATGGATTATAGGCACATCTTGCTCAAATGACTCTATATGGCCTTAAAGTCTTTTATCTCTGTATAAAAATGTGCAAAAGAAATGAACTAAGTAGTCAACTCAAGAATTTAGGGAAAAAATCATAGCAAAATAAACTAAAAGTAAGAGAAAGGAATTTTTTTTAAATAAAAGTAGAAAGTAATATAAAATAACAAAGACTAGAGTTGATAAGTAAAACCAAAAGCTAATATTGTCAAAGGACCAATAAAATTGCCAAGCTCTGAGAAATGTGAAAGAAAGAAGAAAAGAGAAAGTTATACGCAATACAAAAAGTCAGAAATTAGATAAAACTACAAAAAAGGAGATTTTAAATATTATGTGAACACATTTATTTTAATAAATTTAAAAATCTTAATGAATTGGATAATTTTTCAAGGAAAACGTAAGTTGTCAAAAATGACAAGGCAAAGTTAAACGTTTTAAATGAAACACTATTCATGGAAGAAAATTTTGAGACCCACATGTTTTATGAGAGCATGTGAGGATTATCTATCAAATGTGAAAGAAAAAATTCTGTATGATTTAGCCTAATCTAAAGCATAAATGAGTCACCAAATTTATTTCATGATGCTAACAAAACTATGATGCCAAATCCTGAAAAGAACAGTAGAATAAACTGAGGCCAAATGACATACAAACACAGAAGAAAAATCTTACATAAACTCAAACTAAAGTCAATCCATCAGAGGATTTTAAAGTAATTCACCATGACCAAAAATGGTTTATTTCAGAAATGCAAAATTGCTTTAACTTTTGGACGTCTATTAATGTATGATCAGCCTGATAAAAGTTGACAAGGAATCTGATAAAATTCAAAAACAATTTATGATTTTAAAATAATAAAATCTCCTTATAAATTAGAAATAGGGGGACATACCTGCTTCACATTAAAAACACATCAAAAACAAGAGCCACCCACATCATCATATTTAATGGTGAAATATGACGGGCATTACTGTCATCATTCAAAACCCATTTAGACACAACTAGATGGTAAGCATTTATGAGCATAGGAGCCAAGTTGGTGTTTGCTCACTGCTGTAGCCCTATGCCTAGCACCATGCCAAATACTCTTAATTTTTCTTCTGTCTCACTAGCTTCTCCTCCTCACTCTCTTTTGCTGGCTTCTTCTCATCTTCCCAAATTTTAAAGGTTGGTTGTCTTTGAATACATCTTTCTGCTCTTTACACACACTCCCTAGGTAACCTCACCCAGTCCCAAGGCTTCAAGATTTGTATGTTGATGACTCATCATCTTCTCAACCTTTCCATTCTGCTAGTTAACATTTGTAACACAGAACTATTATTGGCTTTCGCTCTTAAAATCCGCTACTCCCTAAGTCTCTCCCTTCTCAGTAAGCAGTGCCACTGTCCAATCAGTTTTACTCAGGCCAGAGATCTAAATGCCTTCCATGTTTTTACCCTAGCTTACCAATTACCAACTGTAACCAGCCACAGATCAGTAAGTTCCATTGGTATTAATGCCCAAATGTATGGTGAGTCTGATCCTTTTCTATATTACCACTGATTACTACCTGGCCCAAGCCATCAATTCCTTTCACTTGAATAATTTCAAAAACTTCAGATTAGTCTCCTCATTTGCAGTCTCAATCCTCGATTGCCAGTCCAACCAGCAGCCAAAGTATTCATAATATAGTGTACATAATACACTATATCTTTCCCTTGCTTAAATTGTCCAGCAGCTTCCCTTTGTAGTTAGAAGAGCATTTGCACTCTACCTTTTTGACCGCAAAGTCTACCTTTTTCACAATCACCAACCATACTCTGCCCACACTCATCTTCTTCTTGTCCCTTAAACATGACATTTGTCCTATCTCAGGGTACTTGCGTTTACTGCTCTTCTTCTAGCAATGCTCTTCCACCAGATTTTCAAGATTTTCAAAGCATTTCATAATGTTTTTCCCCTTATAAATTTCATCTCAAAAGTCATCTCTCCTGAAAGGTCCCTTCCAATTTTAAAGTAGCACCCCTGGTCTATTGCATTTCTCAATTTTATTTTCTTCATAACCTTATTACTCATTATTACATAAAACTGTATTTATTTGTTCACATATCTGCTGGTCTCCCTCTTCTAGATTGCAAGGTTCTTTTAAGGTAATGCAGGCATGAATGCAAAGATTTTGTGCATTTTATTCAGTGAGTTTTCCCCATGGTCTTGTGCATTTATTCTTTGAAATGACCTTTAAAGCTGTTTTGTCAATATAAAAACTATTGTTAAAATTTTTACTGGTATTGCATCAATCTTACAGGCTGCAATATAAAGCACTTAATAAATATTTTGAATAGTGAATGGGGAATTTATGAAGAACACAGAGTTAACAATTTTCATTTTTATTCAACATTGTCTCAGAAGTTCTAGAAGATGCCATATGATAAATGAAAGCATTAAGAGATTCAAATATTGCAGAGACAGCACTGTAATTAGTTGCAAATGATATGATCATCTTTTTAGATATAAGAGAGTCATCTAAAAACAATTAAAACTAATAAGATATTCAATAGAGTGGCAAGTTACAAGTTATTAAAAACTAATATATTTCCCCTATACCAGAAATAACTAGTTAAAAAATATTCTAGAAATAGCATTGAATTATACAGGAATTATATATGATAAGAAAATATACACAATACTGAA
>CAUYRH010134723.1:0-17794 GCA_963574655.1 Perodicticus potto | reverse complement strand
AAAAAAAAAAAAAAAAAGCGAGAGATTCTGTCTCTAAAAAAAAAAAGAAGAAGAAGAAATGGGGAGGGGCGAGTGTCTACCTTCTTATACAAGGTCTCCAGTTCCGCCTTGGGGCTTTGCTCCTGTGTGGACACTGGCGGCCTGGAAGGAAGCAGCTTGATGGGGTTCGGCAGTGCCAGGATTCTGCCATCATCTCCAAACCACCTTCTCCCCTGTGGGTCAAGGAGAGGACAACATTTTCTTCTAATTGGACAGAAAGTCGTTTATACAGCAAACATTCGTAGGACAATTCTCTGTCAACGTACACGTTTCAAAAGCCTCTGTTTCTGTTAGAAGTCAAGTCTTCACTAACACCCTCCATGACTAATTTAAGATATAGTCCCTGGTGCCCCAAAAAAGTTTGTAAAAGGGTGACGCCTGTGGCTCAAGGAGTAGGGCACCGTCCCCATATACTGGGGGTGGGAAGTTCAAGCCCATCCCCACCCAAAACTGCAAAAAAAATTTTAAAAGTTTTTAAAAAAGCTTAAAATGAATCCTTAAGAAAAAAATGTGTTTTCTATTCATTGATGATTTAAGGGGGAAAAAAGGACAAAACTTGGAATTGAGAATATTCAATATACATACGGGGTGTCCATAGAGTTCATGTGCAATTTAAAATTGTCTATGTAGATAATTAAAAAATTCTGTGAGTTGGGAAAACGTTGCCAGCGTCTGATTTAGCCAGAGAAGCCCAGATCCAATGAGCAGGAGATGGGTTTTGAGCAGTGGAGAAGTGGTTGGTATTTGAGGATCACTAAATATACTGAGAGATAAAAGTCAAGAAGAAAAACATGAACCATTTTCTGTAGACTTAAGGTGGACGACCTCAAGGGAAATGAGTGCTCTGTTAGGAAGAAAACCATTATGTCCAGGGCACCCGGCCCCCCTTGGGCACAGCGGGGCACACTCACAGGCTCCTGAGTCAGCAATCTGTTCTCCATGATGTTCTGGTTCCCGCGAGCCACCTCCGGTCTCGCCCCGATATAAAGGCCTTCGTCTTCCAGGAATCTGGGCTGTACATTTTCTGGAAGCTTTTTATAGGTAGGCACTAGAAAGTTCATAAATAACAGAAAGATTACTGCCAACATCAACATATTGAACTGCCGTTTTGGTGAATTAACTACCAGAGATGTCATTTATGTTCTTAGAAACTGCAAATTTTCCAAGTTCATTTCTAGAAGCAGAAAGGAGGAAAAGATGAATGGTTTGCTTGCGATATCAAGTTGTAGGACCATGCGTTTAAGGGAATAACACTTAAATGATTTACCACCTTGCTCATCAACAGGGCATACTGAGAAGAGAATAGTGTCCAAATCGATGGACCCAGGGACAAGTTTTAGCTCTTTAGCAGGGTGAATTTGGGCCAGGCCCTGCTCTTTGAACTCTTTCCTTCTGTACAAAAGAGGTAATAATAATAACCTACACAAGTCTGTTCCTGGGAGAATTGGATGAGGTCAAGGATGAGGACATGCTTTGTAAATTCATAAGTTTAAGTAAACATGGCCATCACCGCATGTATTCACTCACTCTTTTATTGGTTCACAGGATAAATCTGTAGTGAGAACCTCCTTTACCAGGCTCTTAGAGGACTCTGAGAGTCCAGACCAGCCCAGTACCATGTGGGAGCTCAGGTTCCAGTGAGAACCACAGGCAGAAACTGCTAACAAAGGTCATGCAAGGTCATTTCAGCGTGGCGAGTGCAATGGAAAAAACGCACAGATGATGGTACCCTGGGGAAGGGATGAACTTGAGATGAAAGGCTGTTCTCACGTACTCTCAGCCCCAGAACCCGTCACCAATTTGGTGGAGGGGCTCCCACAGCCTCTAGTGTTTCTCTGATATCCTATGAATACGTTATCGAAGGGCTATTTTTCCACTTTCTGTATTTTTTGACTTCAGATAATTCTCGATTATTAAATCAGATTAGAAACTGGACTCTGTTCTGGAAATGAGGCATCCTTACACACCAGCCCTATTTTATTAGAAGGAACATGACAATGTCTGAGCCGGGTGAGAGAATGGGAGGGTAAGCACCTGTCCGTCTGCTGGGGACGAAGAGCATTTCCCGCTCCCGCCGCAGCCGCACCTGGGCGCCTTCATAGTTTGCGGGTCTGACGGCCACAAAGTCTTCAGCCGTGTGGCCCAAGCCCAGCAGGAAGTCCTCAGGCTCTTGACCTTGGAGCAGCTCTTCCTCATCCTGCAAGGTGGCAGACATGACGAGAGGTCGTGCTCAGATTCTTAGTTCACGCAGAAAAACCGTCGCTGCTAAACTCATCCAAAACGCGTCTGTAAAGTGAGCTTTTCTGTTCTTTTTAATGAAAGTATAGAATTGCACAACTTTTGGATTTCATTAGTGGGTTTTCATTGATTGTTTTTCACTATAGTATGCGCCTGGGTGATGCGCAAATTAGGCTGGATCAGAGGGAAAGTGGTAAGCAAAACAATCTCATTCCCAACAAATCTGGCTTCCTTTGAAGGTGCTTATTTTTTTATATTTATTTATTTATTTATTTATTTTGCAGTTTTAGGCCAGGGCTGGGTTTGAACCCACCACCTCCGTCATATGGGGCCGGCGCCCTACCCCTTTGAGCCGCAGGCGCTGCCCTTTTGATCTTTATTTAAAGAACTCGGACTCCTATGTAGCAGTTCAGTATTCCACCTGGCCCCAACCCAGGGGAAAAGGCAGCCAGGGGCAGACTCCACATCCTTTGCTCAGACTGCACGGGGTTGAGTCTTAGCTCACCTTGTACTGCCTGGGGGACTTCAGAGAACTTGTTTAACCTTCTGATCCTCAGTTTCCTCAACTGGGTATATCAATAGAGTTTACCTCTCCACACTTTGTAAGGGTAAAGTTAACCAATGCATGTAAAAGATCTAAGCACAGGGGCTTATAATTATAATCACAAATGTTAAAGTACATTTTGTTTGAATATTTTCAAACACTTTTCCTCCTATTTCTTTTTTTCCCCTCTTTCTTCCCCTTCCTTTTCCCTTTCTCTTTCTTCTTTTAAAAATTTAAGCCTGGTATCCACTTTTGAGCAACATTTTTTAGAAGCCTGTGCAGACTTCTAGCTGTAGGCAACGGTGGTAGCCTAGCTTCCTGCCTCCTAATCATTTCTTCGCTAGTACCCAGAAGAGTAAGAAGGGAAAAGCAGATCTACATGGAAACCATGCTTTCAACTGGAAAACAGAGGATGTCAAAACAGGAGTAAAAAGAGAGAATCAGCAGACAGCGGCATATGCAAGCTCCCTTGCTCCCAGCCTCTCACCTCTGCCTTGAGGTGAGCAAAGTCAGACCGAGAAAAAGTCCAGAGAAGAAAGACAAGAGAAGCTAGAGGGAGGGCCCGGGGATGGTGGGAACTTTGTTCAGAAAGGTTAAATTTACTCTGAGTGTGAAAATGCTAAAAAAGTGTCGGGGCAGGCAGGGACATGCACGGGGTGTGTGATTTGAAGGTCAGTTACAGGACCAGAGAGCTTCCGGGAGTGAAAATGCCAAAGGGAAGGGAGAGGTGGCCTTGGAGGAAAGCGCCATGACTTCCCAAGATGCCCATGAACTGTGATTTCTGCTTTCAAAAGGTGAAGCCAATTCTCCTCCTGGGAGAGAGCCCTCTGCTCAGGGCTTGCTTCCACCGAGAAGGCTACGCTGAAAGTGATGGGATGTGAAACTGGGTTGTGAAGGCTCCTTGCCCTCTTCCTTGGGTTCTCTCCCAGATCGCTCACTTTGGGGGAAGCCAGTCATGTCGGGGGGACACTGAAGCAGCAGTATGAGGAGGTCCCCATGGCGAGGGCAGACGCTCCCGTCTCAGCCTGCACTTGGCTGTGCAGTTGGCCATTGTGTCTGAAGCCTCATGGGACATCCTCACGGAAGAACAAGCTGAAGGCTGATCTATAAACCAGTTATTACAGAATAGGCTGAAATGCTCCCAAGCTTCCCTAGACCTAGGTAAGAAAATGCACTTCTGGGAAGCATTTTTCAAGGGAGGAAGTTACAAGTTAAGCAAAGAAATATGCCAACTATGCAAATTCTGGAATGTCCAGGTCTGTTTCCTTTCTTTTTCGCGTTGCACAATACTCATGGCTTAAACGCTGCCATTTTAACTGTTGTCAGGTGTACAGTTCGGTGGCGTTAATGCATTCACGCTGTCGTGCAACCATCTATCTCCGAATCACCGTGCCTTCCCAGATGGAAACCCTGTACCCATTAAACAAAACTCTCCCTCCTCTCCTCCCCCCAGGCCCAGGCACCCCCACTCTAATTTCTGTCTGTATGATTTTGACTACTCTAGGTAGCCCATAGAAGTGAAGTCACATAATATCTGTTCTTTTGTGATGGGCTTATTTCACTTATCATGTCTTCAAGGTTCATTAGTGTTCTAGCCTGGGTCAGAATTCCCTTCGTTTTTAAAGTGAAGGTGTGTGTGTATAGATAGATAGACAGATAGACAGACAGACAGACAGACAGATATGATGGACGCTTGCGTTGCTTCTACCTTTTGACTCTGTGAGTAATGCCGCTATGAATATGGGTGCACAAATTCATGTTCCCGTCCTTGTCTACAGTGTTTTTGGATACATACCCAGAGCACAATTGTTGGATCTTGTTGTAAAAATTCCATGTTTAAAGTTTGAATAACCACCATCATCAGTGGATAGCTAATTAAAATTTTGTTTTCAAAGCAGCTGAACCATTTTACATGCTCACCTGCCGTGCACTGAAGTCCAATTTCTCCATACCCTCTGGAACACTTACGTTCTGTTTCCTTTATTTATTTATTTATTTATTTTTTGGTTTGTTTTGGTTTTGGAGAATAGCCAATTCTAACGGGTGTGAAGTGGTATCTCCTTGTGGGTTTGATTTGCGTTTCCCTTATGATTGGTGACATTTAGCGTCTTTTCCTGTGCTTACTGATCTGTGCCTCTTCTCTGAAGACATGTCTACTGAATACCTTGGCCCACTTTTCAACGGCGTGCTTTCCTTTCCTCTCACACCTACCACCCACAATGACAGAATCTGAGCTGCAGCCTGGCTAGGTATGGGGCACAAAAAGCTGCTTATGTGTGAGACTGTGGACAGACAGAGACCGAGGTTTTGTCCGCCTTGGAAAGGCCTACATTTTTGTGTGTGTGAGATGAATACTAATTGCAGTGTGCAGGCCAGCAAGAAAATCCACAAGCCGTGTTATTCCAGTATTCCCCACCTCCCCCAAACAAAGGTAGACTCAACTAAAGCCCTTACTGCCCTAGTTGTGGGTGAATCCGGTACTTCTGTTCCCAGGTAAGCCCTAGTCGGGCTGTCTCCCGGGGAGGCAGGTTTCTCCCCAGCACTGTCTCCCTCCAGGGGAGATGGCATCCCATTTTCCCCTCCCTTCCCTCCTTCCCTTAGCATCAAGGGGTTAAATACCGTTCTCTCGGCTCCTTCCTGCGAGGGTGGTTCCTCCTCCTCATTCTCCCCCTCCTGGCTAGTTCCATCTCTGTGTTTTGATTTTGGTTTTTCCTCTGGTTCCTCAGGTTCAGGATCAAAGTTGAAAGTGAAGAAGTTATAGGCCTCTTCTGCGGAAGGGAAGCCAGGTGGCAACTACGGAGAAGCCAGCGGGAACAGCAATTTCCAAGTTTTAAAGTGAAATGATGTTCGCATAATCAGCGGGCAGCTGGCTTGACACTAACAGAATCAGGACGTCCTAGGCCTCTTGAGCGTATTATCTTTGTTCAAAGGCATGAGATTACTGGTAATGAACTTTAACAAGTATAACAGGTGGTTGGAAGCCTCCTTTAATAGTAACTCTAACTAGTTACATTTTAAAATTTTTTTTTGAATTTTGGGTTAATATAAAGGTACTTATGAGTGGGTTACATTTTCTACATTTGTTAGATAGTATCCAAGTTGTAGCTGAGTCCTTAACCCAGGAGGTGTGCCATATACCCCTATGTTGGACCTGTTAGGTGGGGGATTACCAAGTAATCCCCCTCCCTTCTTCCCTGCCTTCCTTCTTACTTGAATTTGTGTTTTTCTCTCATGTGGGCCTGTAGCTGTTCATCTACTACTTTCAAATCAGTATGGAGTATGTGGGATACTTGTTTTTCCATTCTTGAGATACTTTACTAAGGAGAATGTTCTTTAACTCCATCCAGATAAATACAAGAGATGTAAAGTCTCTATCTTTTTATGGCTGAATAGTCCTCCATGGGTATACCTCAGTTTATCAATCCATCTATGGGTTGATGGGCTTGGGATGTTTCCACATCTTGGCGGTTGTGAACTGAGCTGCTGTAAGCATTCAAGTGCAAATGTCCTTATGGTAAATGACTTTTTCTCTTTTGGGTGACACCTAGTAACGGGATTGTGGGATCAAATGGGAGGTCTACTTGTAGCTCTTTGAGGATTCTCCATGCTTCTTTCCAAAAGGCTGTATTAGTTTGCAATCCCATCAGCTGTGTAAACCACTGCAGTAACCTCTGTACCCACGCCAGCATCTGTAGCTTTGGGACTTTGTGATGTGGTCCATTCTCATGGGGGTGAGGGCTAAATCAGGGTGGCTTTGACGCTCACTTCTCTGATGATTAATTAGTTACTTTTTTAAAAAAAGCAATATTTACATTCCAAAGAGCATATACATATATTATTTATAGCAGTAAATGCTTTAGAAAAGATTATTAAAATGCCAAAAACTGGACTCCTTGTTTTATAGGCCAATGCTGAGCTACTTTAATTATGAGAAATACAGGAGTAGGTAACATATTCTCAAAAGAATGATGCTTTTTTTTTTTTTTCAGTTCTTCCTAAGTGAAAACCCTCCATTTTTTCCATAATGAAAGCTAGTGCAATTTCGGAGTTGAACAAATTGTATCATCATTGACATTTCCCATCCTACCCTGTGCCCCTTCCCCAAATCGGGCAGCATCCTAATTTCCCTGGCTAGATTTTAGGATTTTCAAAGTAGAAATTCTCACACTCTTTCTTGCATACTCTATGGCAACAGGCAGCAGGTTATGTATATAGGCATTTCTTACTGGATATTTTTGGAAAACACAAACGAACAAACATGATTTTAAAAGACAGGATTTCTTACCCGGGGTTTGGACTTGATTTTGTGTGCAGAGTCACGGAACTTTACTCTTGGATGGCTTTGGGAATCATCTTCTTGTTGAGTCCTTTCCGCCTCTTTACCTGTCTGTGTTGAGTGGAGAAAAGGACAGTAAACCATTCGAATCCAGGAACTCAGGATGCTCTAAGATGAGGGTTATCCCTCCAAAGGCTTATTGGCTTCTGAGCATTGATTCATCTCATCATTACTGAGGAATGAAATGCTTACAATTTTTTTTTTTTTTTTTGAGACAGAGCCTCAAGCTGTTCCCCTGGGTAGAGTGCTGTGGCATCACAGCTCACAGCAACCTCCACCTCCCTGGCCCAAGTGATTCTCCTGCCTCCGCCTCCCAAGTAGCTGGGACTACAGGCGCCCGCCACAACGCCCGGCCATTTTTTGGTTGCAGCCATCATTGTTGTTTGGCGTGCCCGGGCTGGATTCGAGCCCGCCAGTTCAGGTATATGTGGCTGGCGCCTTAGCACTTGAGCCACAGGCGTCAAGCTGAAATGCTTACAAATTTTAAATACAGACATGGACCTCACTGCATAATGATGGACCCTATTTATGATGGTGATCCCAGAAGCTTATAGTGCTGTATTTTTACCGTGCCATGCTGCTGTGTGGATTTGCAGCCCTGGAGCATAGGCTGTAACAGGCAGCCGAGGTGCACAGTAGGGTATGGCACCCAGGTGGTACTGCACTCCGAGGGGCTCAAACAATCACAGGACTGCCTAACAACAAATTTCTCAGGCACATTCCCACTTCCAAGCGATTCGTAACTGTGTGTTTGAAGGTTAACGGGGCTATTTACTTAACTTCGTCTTTCTCAAGACTAAACATATACAAAATTTTATATTCAGTAAACCCTAAACTGAAAAGTGGTATTTCTTCCTATAGATCAGTGATTTTCAACTGGTGTGCTGCGACCGTTTTTAAAGATCATTAACTAAATTATTTTCAAAAGAAGTACAAAGCACAGTAAGTATATTCTTTTTTTTACTCTTTTTTTTTTTATCAACATAATTTCAGTGTGCCATGGAAGTTTAACTATAGGTTCAAGTGTCCTGTGAGATAAAAAAGCTTGAAAAACACAGCTATAGATTGATAGGTTATTCAATTCATAGAGGATTATTTTTAAACGGTCTCTAAAGAAAAGCATCACTAATGTCTTATTGTAAATAAATCTAACACACACCCCCAGGGCACAAGGCCTGTCATTCTCACTGAGCCTGCAGACTGCTGCCCACACTGGTGAGCTGAGCCTTCTGTCTGTACTTGTGGGTCTAATAATTATCTTAAGGGTGTTGGCTTTCTGCTCTGAGAGATACTCTACAAGCTGCTGTTCCCACCTTTGAATCTCATCTCTCATTCTAATCCACCTGCCCTAGAATCTAGTTGCCCCTATTCACCTACAACAGTCCAAATGCCCTTCCTTCTGGGCAGTTCTAACCCATCCCAATGCATCTAGACACTCGTATTTAGAAGGGACACACTTATTCTACCTGTGCCAGAAACTTGATTGCTATTATCTACACTGAGACTTATCTTACAGCATGGAATAATCTTCTCCCAACAAGGACTCCGTCCTGCCGGTTCTCAAAGACCAAGCAAAGCTTCTTCCTGTCTCAGGCGACTCGGGCCTACGCTGAACTCCCTTATTTTGGAAACTTATTGTTTGATTGATCTCAGGCTGTGTTCTGTAGAGCTTGGTATTTGAAACCATGGGCTCCGCAGTCTGACCTCTTGGCTTGGAATTCCGGCTCTAACACTTACGACTTAGACCTCTTGGTTTGAGCGTCAGTGTACATGAACTAGAACCTGTCAGCCTTATCAACAGTAGATATTATTATCACACCATTAGTTTTCTTCTGACACATCCCTCTACTGTCTCCCAGCTTGTGTCATATAATGAGACCATAAAATGCTTTATTTTAGGCTGCCAGAAACCAGAACCTGAGGCAAAGGTTGTGTGTGTGCTGGTGTGCGCGCACCTGTGGCTGCTGTTTTGGGAAGCCACACCAGAGAACTGGAGTTAGAGCTGGAGAGAACAGAACAGGATGGAAAGTCAATTCAGAACTGTATTGAGCTCGCTGTAGCTGTGGGCGAGAGCTCTAATCCCACCAGGGTCCTCTCAGGGGTCATGGAGATTGCGTCTCAGAATTGTACACCTGGGACGTGGAAGAGGAGGATATTTATCTAATGGCTCTGTCCCCCAAGTGGTTGTTGGGGCTCAGAAATCGATACCCTGAAACATAGGGCTTCACCGTGCTGAACTGAACAAGAGGCCTCAAAGTCCCTCTGCCCTTTCCCCCTCTGGGCTCTCAATTCTGTCTCCCCCAACGCACAGGAGGAAGCTGTTCTCTGAAGTTCCCTTATCTGCTTGAAGTCCAGACCCCCAAGGAAGAAAACCCTCGCCCCTGCTCCCTTCCCTGTGTTTTCATTAACCAAATTTATTTTGCAGGAAGAGACTGAAGTCTGCCAAGATACCTGGACAGAATTTTGTCACAAAGCGCTATTTGCTCTGTGGGTTTTATTCTTCAAAGCCATTGAATTCCCCTGAAAATCATTTACTACCCCCTTAAAATCATCCATACCTCTCCATCTCCTTTTTCTCTAAGAAGAAGTGTATCTAGCCAGCCGTCTGTCCCCACCATGTGGTGGGCTAATTCTGCCGTGATTCTCCCCCATGCCCAAGTCACAAATTCGTATGCCTCTTTTCTTATTAATCTGCCATTTGGATAGGAAAAAAAGTTGTGAAAATTGCAAAACTTTTTTACTTTTTTTTTTTTGCAGTTTTTGGCCAGGGCTGGGTTTGAACCTGACACCTCTGGCATATGGGGCCGGCACCCTACTCCTTTGAGCCACAGGCGCCGCCCTTTTTTACTCTTTTTTAAAACTAAATCTAAAACCCTAACCTCAGGTTATTTACATCACTGTAGTACCTTCTAGAGATTATACAAGTATCAGGAAATAGATAGCTAAGCTCTTGCAACTATCACACGCAGGAATGTTTTCTCAGCTGTAGTTTTGATTTTTTTTCCAATAAATTGAGTGAGAAAAAGAAAAAAAAATTCTGCCATTTGTCAGTTGATTTTCCATGAACCTTCAGGGGCTGAAAGGGAAGTTTTCCATTGGCCCCCACATGGTTGAAGATCGCCTCCAAGGGCGTTAACCCCCAGGACCATCCCGGTTTTGTACATGTTAACAGAGCTGAGTGGGTGTCCAAAGGCCTTCCAGAGAGGCAGGGATTCCCCGGGGATGAAAGCTCGAGGTACCTGGGTAGCTGAGTTGAGGTGCTGTACAATTTCATCCATGTATAGCTAGATGTCTGGCAATGACCAGATCAAAAATAAAAATGAAGGTGTCTGGTAGATTTAATCTATCATAAAATCAAGAGAGTACATGCAATTCCTATTTATGTAAAATTCTGTATCTTTTTTGTTTTCTCATTCTGCAGTATGAAGATGAAATTGTTATCTACCAACACCATTGTACCAAAGTCGAAGCTGTGCTGATGAATGCATTCCGCAGCACAATGCAAAATAAAGGCGTTATTGTTTGTCTTGGTACATGCTAAAAGTTGAAATGCTGTTTTTGAGGCTGAGGCAAGAAGCAGATGACCATGACATAGCGTAAGGACAAGCAATCCAAAACATCGGAGAAGAATAAGGCTCAGATTCCCGGTTGGGTCAGGAGGGCTTTCTAAAATTCCCCCAAGTTCAGCCACCTCGTGAAACAGGGCTGAGATTGTCTCACACATTGTTGACCATGCCATTCTAATCCTGTCTGCTCCAGAATCCCCCATCTCCTATAGTCTGGGAAAGAGGCTAATACGTGTGAAAACACACAAAACAAACCCGGAGGCCAGCCGGGGGGGAGGAGAGAAGCTCGGTTCCGTACAGTCAGGCCTTGGGGCTTAGAGACCCGTGAAGATGATAATAAAACACAAGGCCAGGCAGAAATTCCAAATCACTAGGTTAAATTCCATGTGGCAAAATCTGTATAAGGAAATCAGCATTTTATTTTGTGCTTCTTCCTACTTGGTTGGTATAGAAGCTAAGTTTAGATAATATCATCTCATTGATTTATTGGTTTATTACACTATTGATAATCTCATTACACCATTTATAAACTTGATAAAATATATAATTCCAAATTTTTATCAAAATCTAAAAAAAAAACTTAACGGCAAATAATATCAGTAACGTTGAAGACCATTAAATATACTTAAGATAATTGAGTACGCTGAATTATATTTTAAAGAACTATTAACTATAATGCATTTGTATAATCTTCAAGTAAGAATTATTGTCAATTTCAATCCAGTATTGAGTGCCTGTCCTCTGATATGTGCCCATCCATCTAGGAATTCCTTCTTACCCTTAAATTTATTTCATATTCCAGAAGGTTCTATACAGGCCCTCTTCTCACTAGAGCAAGACCATCTTGAGCTCATCACATTTACTGTAGTGTAAATACAAAGTATAAGCCTTCTCACCCTGATCTCTCTTCTAAATCGAAATCAGTAATTTCAGTTCCCTAAAAGACGCCCTAATCGAGTGGGCTTGCAGACCCCTCACATTTTTACATTTTCTTAATCCTGGTCCTGATAATAAACAAGATATATAATTTGCAAATAAATTTTTCCGTTCTCTGTGTTAATCTTTTTACATTCTTGATGGTTTCCTTTGAATCACAAGTTCAAAAAAAATTTTTTTTGAATCGCAAGTTTTTAATTTTGATGGAGTCCAATGTACCTATTTGTCCTCTGGTGACAGCATTGACTGTGCTGTCAGCGTCACAGCTAAGAAAAACATTGCCTAACCCCAGACACCTCAGATTTTATATAACCTGGTTCAGGCTGGGGTCAGGTGCCATTTCCGAGGGGTCCTAGTGGCACCCAGCACAGCACCACTCCACCCCTGTCTCCTCTGCCTGCTGACTCTCTGCCACCCCGACTGAGCTCCAGGGAAGGCTCCCCTGTGGTCACTGCATGCTCAGCGCCTGCTGGACGCCTGGCAGTGCCCCCTAGATGCTGTTTGGGTGGATCAGGTCTTAGCTAACGTGGGATGGTGAGTCAGGGCCACGCTTGAGAGAAACTTTGGTTGTAGCTAGTGGTGGCAAAATGTTCAAGTGTTCTGTATTCTCTCCCCTCTGACACTTATCTTGTGGACTTGCATTTGCTCTCTTACTGCAAGTCTGCTGAATCCACAGTGAAGAGAAATGCCAAAGAGATCAGATGGGTTTGTGTCAGTAATTTGGATTACAGACCAAAGCGTTCCCAACTGGTTCCCACTTTTGTCTCTGTACAGCTTCTAACAGTGGCTAATACATAAATAATAGGGCCTACTGTGCGCCAGGTACCGTGTAAGATACGGTAACACCTACTAACTTATTTAATCCCCCAAACGATACCTAGAATTAGGTTCTGGTATTATCCCTATTTTATAGAGGTGGAAAGTGGGGTCCTAAGAACAGCTACAGTCCACATCAAGAGCGCACATGCAATTCCTATCTATGTAGAATTCTCTGACTTTGCTGGTTTCCAGCATTCAGCCCCGGGCAGCTGAGCTCTAGGCTCTGACACCGTCATGCGCTATCCTCTTTGACCAGCGGGATATAAATGGACTGTTTTTAGATATTCCTTCTGGGTTTGAGGTGTATACATGAAGAACGTGCTTGTGGCTTGTTCTGAGTATGACATCAGAGCTAATGAAAAGCAGTTGATGTTTGCCTCCAAGCCGTAAGAAGGGCTCCGTGGGGATATAAGTAGGCCGGGCAGATAAGCCAAGGTCGTAGTCACAAGGAGACATATACATCCTGTTAGCCAAGGGAGGAAACTTTCACTTCTAGAACTTTCTGCGTTATATGAGACATCATTTTTCATGGCCTGTAGACAGTGAGAGTTACATGAATAGTGTTATCTATGTTTTGAAACGATCTTGTGAAGTGATTACCAGTTGGAAAGTATAGAACAAGCCAGATAGGGGAGGGCAGAGCCTGCCGTAGCCCAGTGCTCACCCAGACGCTGTGCCCTTAGACCTATCAAAATAACCAAGTGTTTGGGGCAAGTTGAGAGGATTCTAGATGTTTTTTCTGTATTTTGGGGCCTTTTAAAATTATGGCTTTTATAATAAAGGAGATAAGTTGGAATGAAAGAATGAGAAATGTCTTCTCAGGAGAATGGATCCTGAAGTCAGTAACAAATGAGGAGAAAGCCCTTTCTCGGAACCCTCTCGTGCTCCTGCTGAAGACCACAGGCCACAGCAAGCAGCAGCTTTCCTCGTGACCTCGCACTCTGCAGCCTGTTCAGAATGAGCACGAGAAGCATCTCATTGCGGAAAACCACAACAAAACTGGGTCAGCCTTGCAAACACGAGCCCTGTGCCCCATTTTTCTTCCCCCTTCTTCTGCCCTCTCAGGGCTTATCTTTCCCTGCCATCTCGGACAGTCTTTCTCTTCCCCACGTCCACTGCTCTTCAAGGGCCTTACCTGGAAGGTTTTCTGCCGGTGTCAAGACCTCCTTGTTCACTCTTCTTCCCCTCCAGTAACAAAGCTACTTCCCAAACCTCAAAGCTCACTGCATCTGTTTCCCCAGGTCTGCTTCCTCTCTCCCTGTGTAGGGGAACTCACGTGGAGATTCCCTACAACACCCCAATTCAAACAAAAATCACCCCGGTGCATCCAAACCACCTCCCCATCCTGTTGTCAGCAGCTTTCCATGGCTTGTAGAAGACCCCTGAGCCTCCGCAGTGTGACGCTCAAGGCCCCTGCAGCTGACCCTACCGCACCTGTCTCTCTGCTCCCAGCAAGATCGCTGGCTCCACGACACTGAGACAATGAGACACACCGGGAGTGAGACAGAGCTGGGTCACGGCCTCACCTCTCACGTACACGTGGTGTGACCTGGAATGGTGTCACAGCCACGCACTGAACCTCAGTTTCCACACCTCTCAAATGTGGATCCAGATAATAGTACCCACTTAGGAGGGGTGTTGGGGTAATGTAGTGTGACAACGCGGGACTTGGCAAAGTGCCTGACACAGGGTAGTCCCACATAAGTGGTAGCTATCGGCTGGGTGCGGTGCCTCACGAGTTTGAGACCAACCTGAGTAAAAGAGAGACCCCCGTCTCTAATGAAAATAGGAAAACTAGTTGGAGTTGTGGTGGGTGTCTGTAGTCCTCCACAGGGGGACTGAGGCTGAGGCAGGAGGATCAGTTAAGCCCAAGAGTTTAAGGTTACTGTGAGCTACGATACCACAGCACTCTACCCAGGGGGACACAGTGAGACTCTGTCTCAAAAAAACCTCCAAACAAAACAACCACCACCACCAACGTAGCTATTCACTATTAGTAAGCATTTAACCATTTCTCTGTGCACAGATCTGTTCTAGAAACTTCTACTGGAGACTATTTTCTGCATCACTATCATTGATCTCAAAACACAGATGGTTCATTTCTTACCTCTGTGCCAAATTCAGTCTCCAATTCTTTCACACTGGGACTCCGTAAGCGCCGAGGTCGAGGGGTGGGAATTTCCTGGAGCAATGCACTTTCTGCTTTAGACTAAAAAATCAGACAGAAAATTACTGCTGGGTAATGTCAGGAGTGCTGTGAAAACCTCCGTTGCTATCTCAGTAGAGAATAATCAGTAACAAATACATGCTACACCACGTTAAAGGGTAGGAGCAAGGTTTAGAAAAATGACTTTGAATTCTTAAGTATAATTTTCATCTGTGCCCATGCAAAAAACAACATTAACGTTTAAAACCTATGAGATAAATCGAATGGGATTCAAGTGCACGCAGTTTAGAGCAAGGGAGACAGGCCTAGGAAGCAGCAGTCAGCACCAAACAGAATATTCACGTGGTTTCTCTTACCCTGGCTGCTTGCAATTTCTCCCTCATGCGTTCTCTCATGGAAAATTCTGCAAAGCCTGTTCTGGAAGCTGAAGGAATTGGAGGCAAGCCTAAAAAAGTAAAGAGAAATTACTTGAAGACATTTCTTTCCCCTCACAGGGAAGATTAAATTTTAGAAAGTAATAAGAGAATAATTTTATTTTGCAAATTCGGAACTGTGCGTAATGCAACTGTGAGATAAAGCCGACTGTAATCCTTCTGAGTTAGAAAATACAGGCCTTGGCTTCTCTGAGACCTCACGTGAAAACCTCAGTCCTGCCAGGGACTGTCACCCCTAACAGAAGAATAATATGAATGGCACTTGACTGTTCCCAGACACCAATTTCTGTTGGGAAGAGGCTCTCAAATTGGTTGAGTTGAGAAGCAGGCTTGTTTGGTAAATGAATGGCCATTGAGGGCTGAACTTTGAACAGCGCTGATAACTTCCATCAGAGAAATCCTTTCCAGAGGCCCAGGCCTAGCTTTTTGTACATATTACTGCATTTCTACATTAATATTCTGAACCATCAGGCAGCTATTGTGTGTCAGGCACTGTGATACCTCTGGTGAATACACTTTCTCGTAGATTGTCAGGCTTCCCCCCACCTGGGAGGCCCAGGCTATGGTAGTCACCCCAAAACCGTGAAGACGCAAAGCCCCAAGGCTCTGTGTGATGAGCGGCTGGCTCTGTCATCACACCTAGGGGTGGAGAGCTGGAGATTCGCACCCACCTCTGTCATCTCCAGTTCTCTAAAGCGGTGATTTTCCACCGGTGTGCCACAAAAATTTTTAAAGATCATTAATTACATTATTTTAATTCAAGAAGTTCAAAGTACAGTAAGTATATACTTTCTGACACTTCTTTTTGGATCAACACAATTTAAGCATATCGTGGACGTTTACAGGTTCAAGTGTACCGAGAGATGAGAAGGTTGAAAAACACTGCTCAAAACCATTACCGAGGAGGCAGACATCCAGAGTGGTCTTCGGGCAAACAGAACGTTAGGGCGGGCGGAACAGAGTGTCTCTACGGGGATGAAGGGGACAGGAGAGTGAAGAATTGGGGGGTGAGTTATGAGAAGCCTCTCGTGTCACCTTAGGGAGTCTTCGCCGCGTTCTCCAGACAGTGCCATGTCCTGGGGGAGGTGCAGGGAGCAGCGAGCCGAGCAGCATTTTCAGGAGCTGCACGTACAGCTGTAGGTACGGGATGGTTGGGACGGAGTGTGGAGGCACCAGGACCCTACTTAGGATGTCCTGGTGTGAGACAAGGAGAGGATCAGTGGGAATCAGTGAGAGCGGCCACGGAAAGGAAAACACAACAGGACCCGGTGGCGACTGCCAGGTGAGGAACAATGGTCATAACCAGCAGCAATGGCATCTTCTGGGAAGTTTCAGATATACAAGTTCTCAGAATCTAGGGGCACAGCTGTGCAGTCTCGGGTGTCCGAACGCACATTCAAGGTGGAGAACCCCGAGACAGAGAAAGAAGCATCTGAGGCTTTGGCTGGAGTACACACTTGCATATTTAGGGTGGGAGGTCCGAGGAGGAGATAAGATTTTGGGACTGGTCAGTGTAGGGACAGGATTTAGAGTCTCGGCATGACAACAAGCATGGGTGTTGGTAAAGACGCGAGCCCAGCATGGAGGCCGGTGCTTTAGCTGTGAGTGGCCAGGACGCGGTGGGAACTGGCAAGGAGACAGACGTTCGCCGTGAGGGCAGAAGGAAAGCCGGGGGCTTGGTCTGGGAGGCGAAGGTGGGAAGAAGGAGGGACAGTGAGTGACCCCAGAGGCTGCTGAAGGGTGCACAGGACGAGACGAGGAGCTGACCGGTGAATTTACAAAAGTCTTGCCAAAGGCGTGTTAGGGGAACGGGTGGGAGTTTGAACTGGAGTGCGTTCAAGAAAGGCTTGGAGACAAAAATGGCAAGAGATGGGTTTGCAGGAATTTTGCTGTAAAAGAGGTTTTTGTTTTCTTTTATTTTGTTTTTCCTGAAAGGAGGGCAGGGAATTGGGCTGGGGAGAGATATGTGGTCATGCCTTTCCTTATAACTAACGAAGACGGGCAACGTTTGTTTCTATGTGTCTTAGCGTGTTCCAGGTGGTGACCAGCGGTGTGGGTGACTTGAGGCTTCCCACGTTCCCTGCTGCAGCCTCTGCCTCGAATGCCAGTCCCATTGTCCAGCCCCTGGGCTCCGGGTTTCCCCCAAGGCCCAGACAGCTCCTCTGTCCTCCTGTCCTCCTGTCCCCTGTCCTCCTGTCCTCTGTCACTGTCTTCCTGTCCCCATCTTCCTGTCCCTGTCCTCCTGTCCGCATCCTCTTGTCCTCCTGTCACCATCCTCTTGCCCCCATCCTCCTGTCCCCCGTCCTCCTGTCCTCCTGTCCCCCGTCCTCCTGTCCCCTGTCACTGTCTTCCTGTCACTGTCTTCCTTTCCCCATCTTCCTGTCCCGTCCTCCTGTTCCCCATCCTCCTGTCCCCTGTCACTCTGTCCCCATCCTCCTGTCCCTATCCTCCTGTCCCCATCCCCCATCCTCCTGTCCCCTGTCACCGTCTTCCTGTCCCTGTCCTCCTGTCCCCATCCTCTTGTCCTCCTGTCCCCATCCTCCTGTCCCCTGTCCTCCTGTCCCCATCCACCCCTCCCCGCCCACACTCACCCGCCACTCCGCACGCCCGCCCCCGGTCACGAGCCCCCCTCCTCCTGTCCCCAGTCACCGACTTCCTGTCCCCGTCCTCCTGTCCCCTGTCCTCCTATTCCCATCCCCCCTCCTCCTGTCCCCT